>LBNU01031290.1:133323-145523 GCA_014162995.1 Artemisia annua | reverse complement strand
TTAAGCATTTTTAGCACTGTTGGGAACATTAACTTGCATTCAAGCTCATTTTGACGGTTCCATAGAGTTCTGTTCTTCCAAAAGTCATATTTCAGTAGTGTACACATTTTGTAAGTTAAAAATAAAAAATTCATCCAATTCAATTTTTAGTGATAGCTTCTACTTTAATAGGATTTATATATTTTAATTTTATTTTCTAATTTTCTTTTATATAAGTACTTAGGTCGTTTTCATATTTGTTCCCTAGATCCTGGTTATTAAATTATGTTCTGATATAAAAAGTTTATAATTCCTATTTTCATTTGGCGTAATTTTCACGTAATTAAAGTAGTTTTTAATAGTTTTAAGTGAAAGAATCAAAAATGAAAATCATTTAGTGTTTAATCTTAGTCTTAGCATTTTATTATATTTTTTCTAGAATATAATAATAATCATATAGTATTTTTGAAATAGTTTCTTAATTGTCACTGATTATTTGTTATTCATTCTTATTTAATTAGATTAATTACTTTTAATTAGAATTAAGTAAATTATCATAATAGTTATATTTATAATTTAGGATTTTTTATAATTTTTCATGATCTCTGTAATTGTTACATAGTTTTAGAAAAAGGTTTAGTAATTTTCTTTAGTTTAGTTTATTTTAATTTAAATTGTTTAATTAGTATTAGTAATTATTAAATAATTAATAATGAAAAGTCAAAAAATATTTTCTTCTTAAAATTTTATTTATGTCATTATAATTGTAAGAAAATGTAATTTTTCATCACATTTGCAGCTATATTTGCTCCGTTTCTCTTTTTATTTGCGCGTACGATGTGTATTTTAATTAAAAACACGCGCGGTTTTTTAGTTTATTAAACCGTTCTCTAAGATTCTTTGTTTACGGATTTGTTTTATAGCTGTTTTCTAGTCAATTTCTATTTATATCTCTCGATAGTATAAAATCATGGGCAACATTACCTGAAATGTATGCACACTTGCCACTTTTCGTCATTTGTATGTAGTTTCCTACTTTAGTTTCCCATGTGTCACTAAACTTGGCTAAATTCGTCCACTTGTTGTAGCGGTGACTTGATAATACCTGCTGGAGCAGGTTAACTACACGGTCGTTAGGTTATCATTGATTGAGTCTTTAAACTAACGATCGGTTTATCATGATACTACAATGACAAAACGTAACAAGTTAGATGCTTTATAATTTTTAAATTTATGTACGTTTTTTACCGTTTTTGACACTTCTTTATACACATATTTTCTTACACGTTTTTAATGCATGTTTTTATACGTGATTTTCATACACACATTGTAATACACATTTTTATTCACGTGTTTATACACACGTTTTTTTTATACAACGTTTTTATGCTACAGTTCACACACATGTTATACGTTTTGGCAGTGTTTTTGTTTCTCGCTAGTTTTTTTGTGTTTCGTCGTTTTTCGGTTTTCGTCCGGGTTTTCAGTTTTTCCGCTTTTACATTTTCATCCAATTTTTTTACGTTTGTCTATTTTTTAAGTTTTTCGTCAAGTTTTTTCACGCTTTCGTCTGTTTATCACGTTTTCCTGTCCTTTTGTTTTTGCAAGAGTTTTCGTCCGTTTTCGTGTTTACGTCCAATATTTTTTCGCGTTTTTGTCGGCTTTATTCGTTTTCGTCCATTTTTCAATTTTTCGTCCGTTTTTCACATTTTTCTCCATTTTTACGGTCTCGCCAAATTTTTTTATGTTTTCGTCTTATTTTTATGTTTTAGTACCTTATTTCACACTTTGTTTTCCCATGACAAACAAAGTAAAAAACTGACAAAAACGTAAAAAATATAGGAAAACGTGAAAAATCTGACGAAAACACGAAAAACGAACAAACGTAAAACGGCCAAAAAACGTGAAAAACAACGAAAACGTGGAAATCTAATGAAAACGGTAAAAAACCGCAGAAAACGTAAAAACACGGACGAAAACGTAAAAAAACTGGAACAACAAGCATAAAAAAGTGACGAACAACGTGAAAATCAACGAAAACATAAAAAGCGGACCGGAAACTAAAAAACCGAGAAAGGTAAAAAAACTGAAAAAACGGTAAAAGAATCGACGAACGAAAACATAAAAAAACTACACAAAAGTAAAAAAAACTGACAAAAACATACCAACCCGACGAAAACGTAAAAATCGAACAAAGCGAAAAACAGCCGAAAACGCGAAAAAACGGACAAAAACACGAAAAACGAACGAAAACTGCTCAAAAAAAACTGACGAGACGGTAAAAAAAACTGACCGGAAACGTAAAAAAACCGCGACGAAACGTTTAAAACAAAAGACAAAAACGTAAAAATGGGTGGTACTAAACGCTATATAAAATTGTCTGTATAAAGAGTGTGTAAATCGTGCTGTTTATTAAAAACGTGGTAAAACCGTGCATAAAAATGTGTGTATAAAAACGCAATGTGGTATAAAAAGTGCATAAAAACGTGTCTCAAATGTATGTATGAAAATCGGATACAACAGCATAAAACGTCTGTATAAAAATGTGAGTAATAAAGACGTTTGTATAAAATGTGTGCAAAAAATGTAAAAACGTACATAAATTTTCAAAAATAATAAAAGTCATCTCCTGTTCTTTTTGTCATTGTCTGTAGCCATCATAAAAAAACAACTATCGCTTACTCTAAAGGATGAACGGTGCAGCATGTAAACCTAGACGACCGTCTAGTTAACCCTGCTCCGCAGGTGAATCAAGTTACGCTAACACACACGATGGACGAATTTAGCAAGTTATAGTGAACATTGTGGAAAGAAAAGCTCATTACAATGGGAAAAGTGGCAAGTTGCATACATTTTCAGGTAATTGCCCTTATAATTCATTCATAACCTTCTCCGTCATTACACTCGATCACAAATTCGTTTTTGATACAATTCACTTCCTCGTCGGGACATAACGACCCGGGGATATTTCTATACTCTCTGGACTTCATTGCATTGGTTTCTTGACCCTCAGGCTTTTATTACGGTTGATCATTCACAAGTGGTTAGCTTGTGTGATAAAACCTGACCGTTTGGGACCAGTCAGTGGCCTCGGAGAACTAGTCGTAAAATAGTGCATATTGAGAGTTAGAAAGCAAACTCAGTGGTTTTGGATAGCTTGTTGTATTATCTAAAAGTGGTCAACACTGATATTTTTCCCAATGTGCTTAGGTTAATAGATAAACAGTCGTGAAGTAGGGTGTTTAGGCCAAAACTGCCATTTCTGGGCAGTTTTCGGGAAAGTTTGAATGGTCGTAGATTACTCGTTATAAGTCTAAATGTCAAACGGTCAGTTGTTTTAGAAATAAGGCCAGGTGATCTAACTTTTATACAGTGATAATACTTTTCCAGAACTGAGTGTATTGATGGGAAAATGGCTCTAAACATTGGTGCTTGGAACTGCAGTTTATACTTGGAAAATATTTAAGTGCGTGTGTTGTTATTTTATGTTTTCGCCGACTCTTAAAATACTCATATTTTAGTCGTTATAGGCCAGTTTCTTACGTTCTTTATGTCCCCGGATTCGTGTTAAAGTGCACTAATATATTTTTGATAAGTCGGTGCATTTTATAACGATTAGTGTCCTGTTTTAGCCATAGAAAATCGTGCATCAGCACCATAATTTTCAGAAAATTAGTTATAATTGTAAAACTTGTTTTTGGCATAACTTTCTCGTTGTAAACCCGTTTTTATCCATTCAAGCGGCCACGGTTTTGTTATAAAATGTATTTTCTAATTCTTAGATCCATATTTACCCAGAAAATACTGATTTTTATAGATTTCACAAAAATAGACAGTAACTTTTATATTGTTTTAAAAACAATATACACTACTACACAATAGGTTAGATAGATCACTTCATATAGAGCGTTTATGTAAAAAACTGATCTAATAAAGCAGAAGGAGTGGAAAATTTAATAAATAGATCGGCTTTTAGGTGAATAACTGATCTATTAAAATTTAAAACTTGTTAGATCGGTTTTTTGGTAATAGCCGATCTATTAAGTACTCACATATTTCTAAGTCCCGTGATGTCCCGTGATACGATCCAGCTGTAAGCACGTTTTGTGATAAATAGATCGGTTGTTCATGAAAAAACCGATCTATTTATCTTCTTAAACGGTCAATTAATAACCAGTGAACATTATAATCAGTCAACATTATATCCATTAGCTTATATGCCTGTTTTTTCTCACTAATACATCATAACAACAACAAAAAAACACATTAAATGTTCTAAAAAATCACATTAAATGCTCCAAAAAATCACATTAAATGTTTCAAACAAATATCAAATTCAAGATCTATATTGTCTCAATTGAAAAGGTATACATTGTTTTAGCTATGCTTACTATTTATCTATTAGATTCCATAACATGAAATTCATCTATGAGTAAATTTGTGTTTATTTGAAGCTTTGTTTATTGATTTTGGTGGTGTGTTTATATGTAGGCTCCTTTGAAGAATTTTCTATGTGTCCCGTCGATACCTAGCAACTATTGACCGTTGATGTAAGTTACTTAACTATACTTTTAAGCTAACCGCGTATTAATAGCACATTTTATGGTAACATTCAAGCATTTAGTATAAACTAAGTTAAAATGATAACCCTTTAGTTAAATACCCGTTCGAAATTGACCTAATAGATGTTAGTTTCGGATTGTCCCCATTTGGGACTGCTTTTTGAATATTTTATCTCATTTAGGATGTGATTGTGTATTATGAGATCGAGTATTATTTGAGAAAATAGACATCATTTTTCCTTACTCCTATGAGTTTGCGTTTTATGCGCATACTTGAGGAGTTAAGGGGAAATGCTGCCGACTTTTCTTCAATAATACTCGACTCATAATACGCATTCACATATGAGACTAAATATTCAAAAAGTGGGTTAGGATTGACGGTTTGCAACCATTTTCATATGTTATCATATCATTCATGCATTTTATTAAAATATAAAATTGTATATTTCAGATGGATCGTAGGAAGTGGATGTACAATATAGAACATGCTACCCCCGAGTACATCAATGGTTTGTCTGAGTTTATTAAAACTGCTGAGGATCATCAAGCAAAGACAGGAAAAGCCCGGATTTCATGTCCGTGTAAAAAATGTGCAAACTTTATTTTTCATGATGATATTGATAAGATTAGAGAACATTTGTTTCAACAAGGGTTTACTGATAACTACACATGGTGGAAAGAGCATGGTGAACCACCACGTGATTGTAACGATGTTGTTTCAGAAAGTAATGTCAATAATAACGATGATATTTGTGGTAGTAGTAATCAAAATATCAATGACATGCTACATGATGCGGAGCATAATGATGAACTCGATATGGAGAAATTACAACAAATGTTTGTCGAATCAGAAAAACCATTGTATACCGGTTGNATGCTTTGAAAGAGGATATAGATGGGAGATCAGATGCTGTGAAGAAAGGCTATTATCGTTGGATGGCCCATGAGGATTGTGCCATGCCGCAATTTGTTTCTTTCAAAAAGGAGATCTTTCGGGATGCCGATGATTTTACACTACCAATCAACCCAAGAGACATCATTGAACTTCTGACAGGCGAGCAACTAACGACCAACATTCTCACTCTTTTCTTAAGGTATGTGAATTCTCACTCTTTTCTCAAAACTATGGGTGTATTTGATTACCACTTAATGAGATGATTAAGCACTGATTTGTAAAACTTATTCGGTCAGAATGTTTGATTTAAATATAATTACTCACTGAATGATAAATAAGGCGCTGACCGAATCAGGTTGACAAGGTATACAAAATCACTCAGTAGGCTACACAATCTCCCAAATGCCCTTTGATGTTTCATGTCTAGCTTCCATGTGGTATCATCTCCCAGTATTCAATTTGATAACAATGAGTATAATTTTGTGTTTAGAATACTAAATTACTTTATACTTTTAGAATATATATATTTCAATAATATAGAATTGGGCCGAGTAGCTGGTTATACATACTCGATGGTTTACGTATGACATTTAAGATGAAATATTGAAATGGGTAAAACTTATATTATTAATTTTATTAGCAATTTAATCCTTTGTATACTTAAGTTATAAAAATTACGAGTAACATTATTTTCACACAACACATATTATTAAATTAGATCAGAGGTTAAAACGGTAATATTTTCTTATTCAGAAGAGACACTCAGAAACTTATCAAACAATTTGCATTAAGAATCATATTCGGTCAGCACCTTTGAATTATTCAGAAGCTTAAATTCATTCAGTGCTAAATTATTCAGTTTTATCAAGCAGCCCCTATATGCAGCTACTGTCGTATTTGGTTAAATGTTGAGTGGTTTAAGAGCCGAGTCTAGGATTTGTGGCTCATTCATTGGGTTAGACCTCAGACTTTGTGTTTTCTTTAGCGCCTTGAATAGTTAAATGAAGACCTCAGACCCTCCCATCTTGTTGCCTCTATATAAAGTCAACAACATACCACATTTAAAAAGAAATATTACAAAGGAACACAAACATGATTATGATTATCTGATTACTGAGACGACCGGCATATATTTTAACTAATTAGTTTAATGCCCAGAGAAGTCATATTCTGTTATTGACTATTTAAGGGTCAAATAACCAGTTTAAAATGATTCAGTAATTACAACAAAGCTGGTTTTCAAAAGGTAGATAAAAACAGCCAATATCCCTTCTTTTAACATGGTTTGAGACACTTACTTCCATCACATTAGATGAAACTTTTAATACTTAATAATAGTATTTCTTTTGTTTCACGCTTACTAGTTTCATTTTTGTTAATGTGTTTAATCAGGTCACTATATCTTCTCAAGGCAGCCTCATCAAATCAAAATAACAAGACTGGTTTCTTGGACCCGGAAGTGATCACGGCAGATACACGCATGGACACGGACACTGAGGTTGTAATTTACTTGACAGAAGCATTAAATTGTGAGATTTCGGGTTATGATTTTTTTGTGGCGCCGTATCTACAGAGGTAAGATGGTACCATCATCTTTATATCATTTTTAAGTTACTTGCTTTATACAATAACAAATTGTTTGCACATGTAATACTCTTTTATTAATGAAATTCTACTTCACTTTTTCTTAAAGTTTGTCATGTTTACTTATAATTTCTATTAAGTTTGCCTCATGTGATTCTGAGCTTCATAGTGTAACAGCTGCTTATTATTGTTGATCTAGTGTTCATTGATCATAAGCGACTGAGATTGATTGAATTAGTGGTAAATTGCAGCTTAGATACAACAGTTATAGTGATAAGTAGTTGATATAGGGGTGTTTGGAACTATAGGGTTTGCTGTAATAATTGGTTAATCAGTGTGAATTGCTGGTTCACTTACAACACCTAGGCTACTAATAGACTAAATATTGCATAAAATCTAGCTGTTTTTTGATATAAAGTCAGAATGCACTTGTACTTGGCCACACAGTTAACTGAGTGGTAAATTTGTGTTGCTAAGTTCCTTTAATTTGTTGCATAAGTGTTTGAGTTAGCTTAATTCAGGTTAATCATTGCTTATAACATCATTTTAGACTCACTAGGGTGGATTGAAGCTGGTAAAAGTCAACTTGGTTCAACAAATGAAAAAAGTCAGCACATGTTGATTTTTCACAGTCAAATATTGAGTTTGCTTGCTGAACACTGGTCCAATTAAGGTTCAATTAGTCTACTAGATTTAGGGCTTTTGCATTTTTTGAGTTCTCTAGTTGGTCATTGATATTTTGCCCCCTTTAGTTTTCAGATTAGGGCTTATTTGAGTGCTTATTATTGGACTGCAAGTTGAAGCCATTTTAGAGTGTTTGCTGATTGATCAGTTAATTGCATTTGTGGATCTTGGCTTGTAGTTTTTGTTGCATTGCTTCATTTGAGTTCCTTTTAGTGTAATTTAGCCTTTTGTTCAGTCCTGAGCTTAGTTGTTCACTTTTGTGCTTAATTGAGCTTATTTGTGCTTATCTCTAAACTGTTAGCTTCTCAATTGCATAAATCAGTGTCACTTTTGGTCAAAATCAAAGGTTTCTGACATGTGCAGTGGTCATCATGCTCTTCTCATTATTTGCCCAAAGCATGGAAAGGGATTCATTTTGGATTCTTATAAGTGGAAAGAAAAAAGAACCAAGAAAGACTATTATCTCGTTAAACATGTGGAACGGTAATAATATTCTTAAGTTGATTTTGAATTCACTTATGTTTTTATAATATTTAATACAAATTGTTGCTTATTTTGTCTTTTTCTTAGCGTTGTTGGTCAATTGAGTTGGGACTTTCCTGCTGTAAATAAGCAAGAGGAGACTTGGGAGTGTGGATTTTATGTAATGAAGTGGGTGCTTGACTTCGTGCTGAAATATCAACATGACGACTTCCCGAATACAGTAAGTACTTGCTAAATGTCTTCGAATATATTTTTTTTACATCAGATGCTAATTTGTAATATAACAATTTTTATTTGTTTATTATGGTACATATAGCTCCCTTGGGGTGATGAGAGGTCGTTAAGTATGGGTGAGATAGATTCTGTTGTCAATGCGTGGTTTTCATTGTGGCGCGATGGATGAGGTATGTTATATACATGTATAGACTGAAATGGTACATTAATGACATAATAGGGTTTGTTGCTAGTGTTTTGTTACAGTTTGTGGAATAGGTGTAAGTTATACCCGTATAAGCCCGACAGCTAGCCATATCCCAGTAGGTGTTATAAATTGTAGCAACACCAGAACTAGATGTTGCGAGCTATGTGATACGAGTACTATACTTTTTATCATGCGTGAGCCTTCTATATATTTATAGCTAGCGAGCTATGTGATACGAGTACTATACTTTTAGACCTTACTCATACTTTGATTGGATTGTCGAAGTAGCAAAACTGGTTTAATTATGAGCAATTCAAAGCTGCGCAAGTATAATGCCCAAGCTGCTATTCCTATTGTTTTTTCCTTGTTCAGACTCTCTTAAGTTAACATTATCTATGATCGATCATCTTGTTAATATCCTTTGATGAAAAGTAGTTCTATTTGTTATTCTAATGCAAAATTAAATAAGGGTTCTACTTGTTGTTCACCTTATCTGTAAGTTAGCTTTACTTGTTGTCATGTGTCGTGTTATACCAGTTCCGTGTCATTCGTGCTTGTTAGTAGTCGTTTAGTTTAAAAGAAACTTATATTCTATCTGTTTTTGTGTTGACAGCGGGTAACAACGACAGCAACTACGACAACCCCGTAAGGAAATGGTTCCAAATGTCATCAAGCTTTAAACTCTTTTGGCATCCGTGATTGCTTTTCTTATTTTGAGGTAGGAGTGAACTCTTTAGTCACAATACATATTCTACCTGTATATTTGCAACGAAGCAGCTTGGACTTTTGGATAGTTGTTAGTAGGACTCGTGAACTCTTATTTTGAGGGTGTTGTATTATGTTGCAATTGTCGTTTTTCATTTGAAGTTGTTTTGTAACTTAAATGTTGATCTTTATCTAAGTTACCTGAATATTATTGCAATTCTGGAAAAAGCTGCACTTTTGTATATGATTAAATTCTGGGAAAATCATTTTTTTGTATTATTTTTTTTAAATCATATTTATTAATTAGATCGGTTTAAAACCGATCTAACTACACCTCAGCCACACACGCAAAAACAAACATTAAATAAATCACTTATTCATTATCAACCGATCTTTATGAAATCTTAAAAAGATCGGTTATGAACCGATCTATATATGTACCTTCTCATAAAGATCACCCTTGTATAGATCGGTTGGTTACCGATCTATATGAGGCTTTCCAACCGATCTAACTAGCTTTTTTTGTAGTAGTGATATCTAGTTTATCTCTTGTCTCAATCCATCTCCAACAACATCAAAATTTCCCTTAAACTACCGTAAACCTTCTTAGGGTGTCATGGGGTCCCTAACATCATCAATCAAGTTTTCTTCAACCACAAATCTCTTATAATTAATTTTTAGCTCATAATAATTATAAAACATATATAGAGTGGTATAAATTACATATTAACTTGCATGTTATTGAATAAATGATATGAACATTATAAAATCTTTGTAATCTTACGAAAAATAGTTTGATACACTTACTTGAATGATTAGGGAGCTTTTGGTGATTAAAACCTAGTTACTTCTTGGATTTTTATTTCAAAACCCTAAAGAGAAGTACTATATGACTATAAAAACTAGGGAGATTGCACCACAATGGCATCCCTTGGTCTTGGGGAGTCACGACAGCAGCAACAAGAAGGAGAGAGGAGGATTTTTACTTCACCTAGTTTATGCATGCAACTATATGTAATTTTAGGTAGAAACTATATATAAATTACTTAGTGCATTATGTTGGTCCAATAAGAAGATTTTTAAGTGGTAAAAGGGGGAGGGGCTGCTGGCATGAAAAGGGGAGGAAAAAAACGGGTGAGGTGATGGTTGTGTAAGTAAATATTGAGTTAGTGTATATTAGTTGTAGTTTATTAGTAGTTTTAGTGTTTTCGGGTACCGGGTTAACTATAAATAAATTTTAACGGGACTAAATGTGATATAATAAAGTCACAAAAATTATAAAAATGTATTTTGTATAAGTATTGGGGGTTTGAATAATTATTATTTCATTATTACGAAAACCGTAGTAATTATATAATGTTAACGATATGAAATAAATAAATTCCCAAAATATTGAGTAAACTAATTTTATAATTTTTGTAATATTGTGATGAGTGTAAAAATATATTAGGACCATTGTGGGAAGTGTAGGATGTGTTGTTCAAAATTATTGATCGCGTGTTAACGTTTATTTAAAAATTAAATATACGTAAATTGAAATAATATAAATCCTACGAGTGGGATAGTATGCAAATGATGCAGTGATGATATGTAGACTAACTCTAGTCAATGAAATGTATTTTTGAATGATATCTTATGATCACACGACTTAACCTTCCCGGTTTCACGAAACGAATACCCGTAAACCTAGTTTACGTGAAATAATGAATTGTGAAATGAATAGTGATTTGAAAATGACCTGAAATTCTGAATTGTCACAGTCTTCCACCCTAAGAGGAATTCAGTTCGTGTTGGTCTCTGGAGTGGTATCGATGAAAAGATGTGGATACTTGTGTCGCATTTGGTCTTCCCGCTCCCAAGTGAACTCGGGACCTCTACGAGAATTCCAGCGAACCTTCACGATTGGAATTCGACTTTGTTTCAGTTGCTTGACCTCTCGGTCCATGATTTCAGCTGGTTCCTCAACAAAGTTAAGCTTATCGACGTGATGTGTGTTATTTTACACATACTTTTGACCTTAGTTTAAGTGTAGAAAAGACCAAAAACTAACGCGAAAAACCAAAGATATCTTGTTTTTGTGTTTGTGATCGTGCAGGGACGGATATTGCATAAATAGCACAAAAGTCAACCAAAAAGCCTAAAACGAGCACAAGATGTGGAAAAGTGTCACAAAGCCGAGTCAATGATGAAATCTACTCAAGGAAAGCCCGAGTCGACAAAGTTATTTCTTAAAAGCTCAAAAAGATGGAAGAAACGTTTAATCAAAGTTGAAAGATATTCATGATAAGAAGCTTTCCAAAATTGAGCTAGTGAACGTTTTTACATCTTTGAAGACCTTTGAGATACGAGTCAACTTAAATCCTCAAGTTACCGAGTTTTACGTTTTATATTTAAGAGCGTTTAATAGTTGTAACATAGTTTTAGTGCTATATCATGAATTGTAAAGGTTCAAGGGCTTAAGATGCAATATTGCCTAAACTTTCTAAGCCTTGGCCTATAAATTTACATCACCACCTCATTTAGAAGGTTGGTTAGTTTTATGGTTAGTCTAGGTTAGTTTTAGGAGTAGTCTTAGTCTTAGTCTTTAGTTTTCATTTAATTTTCTTGTCATTTTATTTTATGTAAGTTTTATTTACTTGTCATTTAAGTTTATGTCAATTTAATTTTCGTGTCTTGATTTTACTTATTGTCATTTTATTGCTTTAATCTTTACAAGTTCTTTCGTAATCTTCACTAAGTTTTTATAAATTTTATTTACCACCTTTGCATGTTTTTTATTTGAGTTCATAAAAAGCTTATGGGTTAAGGCTTTCAAAAGAAGCCGTGGCTTGTTTGCTTATTTTTGAGCTTATTTTAGTGTCTTTACATTTTATTTACCAAGTTTTTA
>LBNU01031290.1:110349-123206 GCA_014162995.1 Artemisia annua | reverse complement strand
TTTGCATAGAGTACAAGATAGCTAATGCTCGGAATTCAATGCAGCCTCATAATAACTATACAATCATGAAAGGAGATGAAGTGCAAGGGTTGCCCGAATTGATCACATGACATTTAGTATAGAATTAAAAGTCGGTTAGATGAAGTGCAAGCGTTACGAAAGGTTGCAAGAATAATTAATGTTTAACCTAATTCATGCCTATATAAACCGGCCAAAATCACATTTAGTATGTACATTTGAAGATGATTCACACATCTTTTAGATCTTTGATTGTTGGTAGCGGTATGTAAATTCTCTTTTGCAACATTTTGGAGATGATTCACACATCTTTTAGATCTTTGTAATTAACTCGGTATTCTTTTTTTCTTAATTTAGCTATCATACGCAGGTACCATGAAAATCACACAAGATAATGTACGCTCAGATAAATGGAACCAAAGACTGGGATACCAACTATTTTCTTTGTTTCTTACATATTTAGGTGATTGTTATAGATAAGCATATATATAGATATATGTATTATGTTAATGCATTTTCATATAAGTAATTTATGTGCGTTTTATATTGATGTAGCTCACATGTGCGAATTGATTCAAGAAAATGTGCACGAGCATGTATGTAAAGCAACATTTAAATGGTTAAATGATACTTTTTAGCGTGATTAATTTATGTAAGTAGTTGCTTTCGAATGCTCTTTGAGAAATATTAGAATGAATTTATCAAGTGCAATTGAATTATTATTGAAAAGAAGACGGTCAGCGCATCGCAAAGTGTTTTCTTTTTCTATAGGTAGAATCATTAGTGAGAAACCAATATTTACGCCCATTAAATGAGTTTGCCCTAATAGTAAAATACGACATATTAAAAATATCACATTGAGTAATGAATAGAAAGGAAAAAATACATAATTTTGACTTAAAGCCGTTTGTAAATTATAATATCAAATAAAAAAGTTGAGTTTTAAATATAAGCAAAAGTTCAAACTTTTATCGAAAAACAAAACCGGTGCATTTAATGTGAAGTATATATAACATCGAAATAGAAGTGCAAGGCTAGCCGGAATTGATCACATGATATTTAGTAATTAGTATAGGAATTAAAAGTCGGTTATGGATTGAGATGAAGTTGAAAAGGTTGCAAGAATAATTGATGATTTAACCTAATGCAATATATATAGATATATGTATTATGTTAATGCATTTTCATATACAAGTAATTTATATGTATTTTCTATTGATGTAGCTCACATATGCAAATTGATTCAAGAAAATGTGCAAGAGCACGTATGTAAAGCAACATTTAAATGGTTAAATGATACTTTTTAGCGTGATTAGTTTATGCAAGCATGCAACTTGAATAATTAATATAAAAGAAAAAATACATAATTTTTGCTCGAACCCATTTGTAAATTTAAAAAAATTAAGTTTAAGACATAATAGTGGTTTTAGGAATTATTAATAGTGTGTTAATTAATATTCATTTGGTTAGCTATTTAGAATTGAGTTTATTGATAAAATTTATTAATATTAGTTAGACTTCAATGTTAATTTTCAATGAAATTATTTGTACAATAAAATGAGATGAATCTAACTTTAGTTTTTAATCATAAACTTTATAAATAAATACTAATATGTTATAAAAAGATTAAATATAAAAATTACCAAACAACTAATGGCATACTTACAAGTTACAACAGATGTAATACAATCGCAACTTACGAAACTAATAACAAAAATAATTAATGCAAATTACACTATAATAAATAAGAAAAAGCCAGTGTGCTTCGTATTAGCATGCAAAAATCATATAATGCAAAATTATTGTTGGGTTACGTAATAGGCCAAAACAATCAAAGGAAATTACATCAAGCGTATGGCAATTTAATAACGACAACCCCATTTAGAAAATATAAAGACTGAAAACCAAAAAAATATCAACCATTTTTATATTTTTAAACAACAAACTAAAAACGTTTCATACAACATACTAAACTAAAAATACAAATGCACTCGACAATACACAAAAACAATACGCATGATTAACAATTAGATTAAAAGCCCGTGCGTAGCACGGGTTCTGCATGCCTCGTATCTCTATAGTTTTAGGTACAACTACTTGCTACAAACATAAACATGCATTCAATTTTGGGTTCACTGGACCTCGATGATAGTTGTAAGAAAGTCAATTTAATTAAAATATACTCCTAGCTGACAAAACTAAATTTTATTTTAGACGTCTTTCGTTGAAAATATCCTTACCATAACTCAAAATCAGCAAAAACTTTTACCTTCCACAAGTTTCAACACACACCCACACATCGTTTTGTTCATCTCATTTTTGATCACTCACAAGAAAATCATTCATGGCTGATCCCATTACTTCCGCCCTTGTGAATGAAGTGGTAGGGAGATTAGCTTCTGCAGCTATTCAAGAATATGGTTTGCTTAGAGGCCTAAAGAATGAAAAAAAAAAAAAAATGTGAGAAAATATAAAAGGGTCCACCATATAGAGAGAAAAAAGTGAAATGGCCCCACAAAAATACACAAACCATCTCAATCTCACCTATATTACCTACTATCATCACTTTTTGATTCCAACTCCCATTTATTTTTTAAAAAAGTGAACCAAACAAATGATTAAAGTCTTGTCAACACAAAATCCATTCCAAAATGCCCAACCAACACCTCCATTATTGTTATGGACTAATTAATAATATCTCTATAGTTTTAGGTACAACTACTTGCTACAAACATAAACATGCATTCAATTTTTATCCTGAACAAACATAAACATGCATTCAATTTTGGGTTCAGTGGACCTCAATGATAATTGTAACATACATCTAGAAACTCAATTTAATTAAAATATACTCCTAGCTGACAAAACTAAATTTTATTTTAGACGTCTTTCGTTGAAAATATCCTTACCATAACTCAAAATCAGCAAAAACTTTTAGCTTCCACAAGTTTCAACACACACCCACACATCGTTTTGTTCATCTCATTTTTGATCAATCACAAGAAAATCATTCATGGCTGATCCCATTACTTCCGCCCTTGTGAATGAAGTGGTAGGGAGATTAGCTTCTGCAGCTATTCAAGAATATGGTTTGCTTAGAGGCCTAAAGAATGATCTTTCAGCTCTTGGGGAAACTTTCCAACAAATCCAAGGTGTTCTTCGTGATGCTGAGAAGAAGCAAACAACACAAGAGGGTGTGAAAGAATGGCTCAAGACTCTCAAATCTGCCTCTTTGGAGGGGGAAAACGTGCTCGACGAGGCCAAAACTGAAGCTATGATACAAATGCTACACGGGGAAATGGGCAAGAAATACAAAATAAGAGCCTTTTTTTCCTCCCGCTATAATTCGCTTATGGTCAAAACTAGGATTGCTCATAAAGTTAAGAACATACGGAAAAAATTGGAAGATATTGATGCTAATAAATCCAAGTTTCAGTTGATAACAAGTGAAGATGGCGCGGGAAATGCTGGCGAGATTTCAAACAGGGAAACTAGCTCACTTATGTCGAAGATCTACGGAAGGGATGAAGACAAGAAGGTAATAGTTGATACGATTTGTAGCCAAGATATGAGCATCACAGTTGACGATGATGATGTTCGGGTCTATGCTATATGGGGCATGGGTGGCATTGGAAAAACCACACTAGCTCAATATATTTACAACCATGAAAAGGTAAAGACACATTTCGAGTTAAAGTGTTGGGTGTATGTCTCTAACGTGTTTGATGTCAAAAGAATAGTTAAACAAATAATTAAAGCGATATGTGGCCTAGAAGATTTGAAGTTGGATGAGATGTCATTGGATGATTTGCAAATACAACTTCAAAACAAGTTAATAGGAAAGAAATATTTTATTGTAATGGATGATGTGTGGATCGAAAACAATGAAAAGTGGAACGAGTTATGTAAACCATTAAGTTACGCAGGAAAAGGCAGCACGGTTATGGTGACGACTCGGAAGAAAAATACTGCCCAACTGATGGCTAGGATTCCTGAGTTGCAGCGTAATGTGGAAAAATTATCAGAAGAGGAGTCATATGAGCTATTCAAGATGTTTGCGTTCCTAGACAGAGGAGAGAGGGAAAACGTAAGCTCCGAGCTGGAGCTTGTAGGAAAGAAGATAGTAGATAAATGCAATGGCTTACCTCTAGCGGTGATCACTGTGGGTAGTTTAATGTTGACAAAAGAAAAAAAGGTGAATGAATGGCAGGATGTAAACGACAACTTCAACTGGGAGCAAGACGATGACATTGTCCTACCTGCTTTGAGGTTAAGCTACAATGATTTGCCTCCACGTATGAAGTTATGTTTCGCTTATTGTTGTGTATTTTCAAAAGGGGAGGAAATGAGTAAGAATTCATTAATAGAGTTGTGGACTGCAAATGGATTTATTCCATCTGAAGGAGGTATGAGCTCGTATGTGCTTGGTGAGAAAATTTTTACTTTTTTGGCCCAGAGGTCGTTTTTCCAAGATGTGTTCGAGAAGGATATAGATACGGGTGCGATATGCAAAATGCATGATTTAATGCATGATCTTGCGTTAGATGTAATGAAACATGATTGTGCAGTTATAGAGCCGGGTAAGGAGTCGATAACCCCGGATGAGGTGCTTCATCTCAGTTTATCATGTGAAGATTTCGAGTTTTCAAAACAGGATTTGAGAAAGCTAAGATCAGTACGATCAATGCTTCTCTTTAATTTCAATTATACAAGTAACATTAGACAAATCTCCAACCATGTCTATCTAAGGGTGTTGTACTTGAACATAATTGAAAGCTCGACATTGCCCGAATCAATCTGCAAGCTAATACATTTGAGATACTTAAAAATAGAAGAATCGGATATAGAATTTCTACCAGTCGATTATATATCTCCAAAACTTGCAGGTTTTAATTCTAGAACAGTGTTGGGGGTTCCGTGAGTTGCCTAAAGGTTTGAGGTACATGAGAAATCTTCAACGTCTAGACACCCGTGACTGCCCCCGTCTCCGCCATATGCCTATTGGAATAAAAGAACTAACCATCCTTCGAAGGCTTTCAAAATTTGTTGTAGGAAAAGATGATGGGGCCCGAATAGGTGAACTGGGAAATCTAAATCTTCTTGGGTGGAGTTTGTGGTTATCAGGACTTGAGAATGTTGAAGGTTTAAGGGATGCCAAAAGTGCCAATTTGAAAGACAAAACAAATCTAAAGTCTTTGAAATTAGATTGGTCGTGGGATACTGATAGATCAGAAACATTTGATTCGGAGGTTCTTGAGGGATTGGAACCACATTCAGGTCTCCAGGAGTTGACTATATTCAGTTACACGGGAACGGTTCTTTCTCCAAGTTGGCTGGTCAAATTAGTCCATTTGACTAGTATTAAATTTGTTTGTCTTGAAAAGTGTGAACATATGCCACCACTTGGGATATTACCCAGCCTCAAGAGAATTAGATTATCGTCAATGCATTCTTTAAAGTGTTTCCATGATGATGACAACGCTACATCAAAGGACAAGATTCTCTTTCCTAGTTTACAACACTTAGTTATAGTTTCTTGTTGCGATTTGGTTTCTTTGCCTAGTAACTTCCCAAAACTCAGGTATTTGGGAATAGAATTTTGTGACAAATTATGTTCTCTGCCAGATGAAATACAAAGTTTCAAGGATTTCAATGAAATTAGAATTGAATATTGTGAAATTCTAAGCAGAAGGTGTGAGAAGGAGATAGGAGAGGATTGGCCTAAAATTTCTCACATTCCACATCTCGACATTGAACCTCCACGGTAACACTCTTTCTTTCTTTCTTTTAATTTGTTGCTTTACGAGTTAATTTTTTTGGTTTAATTTTATCTTATTATAATTTATTTATTATTTCTTAATAACACAAATAATTTGTTCACCAATTCTTCTATTATCAATTGTTTGATTCACTTGGTTTAATTTTTATCTAACATTTAAGATGGAGTTTGGAGGTAGCTAATGTTCATTACATTTGGTTTGTGTTTAGATCTGAGGACAAGGACAGTGACGATGATAGCGTGAACTTCAGGGATGAGGACAGTGACGAGAATGAGAAGAAAGACGATGACAGCGTGAACTACAGGGACGAGGACAGTGAGGGGAATGAGAAGAAAGACAATGATAGTGTGAACTACAGGGACGAGGACAGTGACGAGAATGAGGACAAGGACGATGATAGCGTGAACTATATAGATGAGGACTAGAATCGAAGTTTGGTGTGATATGTGAAGATGATGTTGCTTTATGGTTTTAAGTTGTTTTTGTTAGGTGAATTTTACATGTATATTCACTGTAAACCCTCACGAGACAACACTCGTCCACTAGGGATCATCTAGGGTTCAAAGGCTTGTTGCTATGCTAAACGTGTTGGTCCATGGAATTTGAGCANGATGATGTTGCTTTATGGTTTTAAGTTGTTTTTGTTAGGTGAATTTTACATGTATATTCACTGTAAACCCTCACGAGACAACACTCGTCCACTAGGGATCATCTAGGGTTCAAAGGCTTGTTGCTATGCTAAACGCAACCGCGATTCCTGCGAAAGTGAGTTAGGATCATGTACAATTTGTATTTTGTTTCCATTCTTTTCAGCTTGTGTATCAACGACGTTTCTTTTCCTTTTTTTCCTCAATTTGTGTGTGTATGCATGATATGTAGTTCCTATACCTCTGTTATTATAAAGTTTTATTGAGCCATCGAATTCCGATAAAGTATGGTTATCGTGAGCAAAAATGAGATCTTCATATCACCATAATAAAATCAGTTGGCACGTTTTAAGTCAGATCTTATGACTGACATCGGAAACCTTGTTGATCCGAAAGAGCGGGCTCCCAATTTGATGCAAATGAAGCCATGTCTTTCAATAATTTCATTGCAAATGTGGGATTTCACAACTTTAGCTTGGGTGGACGATGTAATACTTATTTTAATTGAAGTGGATCAAAGATGAAAGATGAGCAAGCTAAATCGGTTCCTTGTTACAATAACTCAATAAGTTTTGTTTTTAACTGAACCAACAATTCTGATGTTACAGTATTGGACTGTGTTAATGTGTTATCTTGGACAATTGTGGGACTGTGTAATCTTGGACCATTGTCCCATCTTTTTGTCCAATGCTTCTGTCAATTTTGAACCTAAGCCTTTTAGGGTGTTCGACTCACGCTCAGTAAGATCTGTCACAAATGAGATTGAATCCCATGGGAAGCACTTGCTGAATATCATAGATTGGAGCATATTAGCACTAGTAAGATTCGTCAAAAATGTTGTGTAAAATGGGCAGTTGAGGGGGACGAAAACACTCACTATCCTCATGCTTCTTCAAATGGTTTTTGGATTACAGATCCATCTCAGCTCATATGTATCATGTATGACCATTTTTTGGATAGGTTCATTGAGCCTCCTGTACAAAGGCCTGTTTTTCCAATGCTAGCTATTTCGTAATTTGGACCTATCTGACATTCTGACTCGAACATTTTGGGTGATGAATTCACTATGGATGACATTAAAAAAGTTTTGTGGGACTGTGCAGGTTCAAAAGCCCAAGGACCTGATGCTCTGAACTTTACCTTTGTTAAGAAATTCGGGACAAAGCTTTTTTTTGGGGGCAAATTTGAGAGTGGCCCAGTCGCTCAGAGTGGTGGGTTTTTTTTGACCTAAGTAGCTTGGTTTCTTGAAATGGCCCGAGCGACTAGCGAAGTTAACCAAAATGCGACATGTGACACCACAAAAGTAGTGCCTAATCATTATGTAGTAGGGCTCCTTTTGAGCTACTTATCACTAGCGACTTTTAAAAGTCTGAGCGACTTCTAATAAAATTATTTTAATCTTTTTTCCCCTTTCCAACACTTCCCATCACCACCACCCTCTACCACCACACAACCATCACCACCACCCTCCACCACCACTACCAACCTCTACCACCACACATAGATAATTCAAGGTTTTTAGAAAAATGTTACAATATACTATTACGAATGTTATAAAGTTGAAATTGCAACAAACTAATACTTGATTATTTGTTCTTATTTTATCCAGGAACTTCCACATCAGTTCTCCAATTTCATGATATCACTAATCCAATTTCATGATATTTGTTCTTAATTTATCCAGGAGCTTCCACATAAGTTCTCCTCCAAAGTGCAACAAACCGCCACCTGACTATATCTTTCATGTGTAACAAGTTTTTGTAACCACAAGGGTGTAAGTCTGCAATCGAATATGCATGTGAATACGTAATCATGATTGACATGACCTTAGTTATAGTCTTGAGCAGCTCATGAATTTGATTTCCGATAGAAAGGTATATATGGTGTTTAATTAGACTCAAACACTCATACATAATGACACCCAAATATGAACCATGAACCCTAAAATTCGAAGATCGATAAACACTTCATGTTAGTTCAATTAATTAAGAGCGAGTGTTCTACTAATCCATCTAAACAAAACCCCTATGGTTAATTGAACTCAAACAATCATTCATGACAAAACCCAAATCGACCTATAAGCACTTATAATTCGAAAATCATTCAATCATGTTTCTGGGTATGATTGTTTATTAGAAACATGTTAAGCATAAATGTATTAACAAACCCACTAACCAATTTAATAATATGTGTGGTGGTAGAGGTTGGTGGTGGAGGGTGATGGTGATCGTTGTGTGGTGGTAGAGGGTGGTGGTGATGGGAAGTGTTGGGAAAGGGAAAAAATATAAAATAATTTTATTTGAAGTCGCTCAAACTTTTAAAAGTCTCTAGTGATAAGTAGCTCTAAAGGAGCCCTACTACATAATGATTATGCACTACTTTTGCAGTGCCACATGTCGAATTTTTATGAAGGTCGCTAGTCGCTTGGGCCATTTCAAGAAACCAAACGACTTAGGTATAAAAAAGCCCGCACACCTGAGCGACTGGGCCATTTGTAGAATTGCCCCCTTTTTTTTTAATTATTATTATTATTATCATCATCATCATCATCATCATCATCATCATCATCATCATCATCATTGGTATAAAGCATTTCGAGTCGACTAGCAGGTTTGCAAATGGGTGTAACCCCTCATTCATTTATCTTGTTCTGAAATATTGTATGCTTTAACTTCTCACTACTAGTTAATATATGATGCACTTAAACAAGTTCAGAGATGACTAAATAGTTGACCAATAAGATATGGTTGTCTTGCGTCTTCATTTTTGTGTCGTTATATAGACAGAAAAGACCCAAGTTTATCACTTAGCCAACGACTTGCCAGCTAAAATAAATCGTGAGTTGATCAAGATAACTTGATATGCGACCTATGGGTAGCAATGGAACTACATTTTGGTCATGGATTTTGAGAAATATCCTTATCTGATCACCTGTTATCTCTATATTCAGTGACTAGTTCCTGCCTCTACGTCTGTCATACGATCCACGTCAACTCCGTGCTTCGGTGTTGCAAAAATTGCCCAGTACTAATCAGGTGGTTGACAACCTTCTAACAAGAGTAATCGGCGTAGGCTGATGAGACCAGTCGAATTGGAATTTTCCATATATAAATTTAGAAATTATATATATTGCATAAACATACTACTTCAAATTTCAAATAGAAACAAAAGATGTGTTTAGCATAATTAAACAAATCAACAATGTACAGTCATGCAAGTATTTGTGGCATTTACATTTCCAGTCAAACTAGTGTGTATGCATAGCAACGGGATCTTATAGCAATAAATAGTTATAGTGATATTTGTAGTTAAGTGACGTTTGGCTATTGATGTTTGCAAGTCTTCATCATCATCCGAAATGAAACAACATCATACGATTTCCAATTTAACAAATTAGGATTGAAACGTGGATCGAGATTAGGATGAATAGGTAAAAAGGAAATAAAATGGTAAAAGTTATGTAATTCTAGAAACAACATTATTGGACAACGTTTGTGGCAAGAAATAAAGACATGTCAGTACTTGAACATTTTCTCTCTATATATAATAGAGATTAGATAATATTAATTGAGATTAAAGATATATTAGTAATTATATTTTTCTCATTTTGAGAGTGTTAAATACAATTATATAATGTTTATATGTGGTAGAGATAAGAATTAGGATAAAATGAGAAGGGCATGTTTGGTTTGTAGACGGGTTTAGGATTTGAATTTGGATTATGATTTGAATTTGGCTTAGGATTTCGATTCGGATTTAAGATAAGACAGAGAAAATAATATTAGAAAATATATTATATATTAAAATATAAATTAAAAATTATTTATGTTAATAATAAAAGGATAATAAAAAGAGATGAGAGGTAAAAAAATGGCATGGCCCCACAATATGTAATAAAACCCATCAAACCCCCTACTTTACTCCATCCTCTAATATTTGAGGTGCCATCCTAGACCCAACTTCTAAAAATGCAACCAAACATTCAATTTTAGATTTATAATCCAAAACCCATCATAATCCCACCAACCAAACGGGCCCTAAACTTAAGATAAGAATGATGAGAAATGGTTATAACAACACATTATGCATCGACTTAAATTACATACATTTTTATTCATTTAGATGCATTATAATGTATTTCCTAAATTTAGATGCAGATAATGCATATATTCAAACTATGCATCCTCTACATGTCAAATGTATTGATAATACGACTTTGCATCATTTTCACTTCAAAATCACTTTCAAAACTAAACGGGATGCATCTAAATGAATGGAGATACATCTCAAATGTGTGATTATAATCATTTATCATCCTTCTTATTTTAAGTTTTTTTCTCACTAGAACTCAACATAACAGGTTTGAGAGTAAGGTTCAGTGATAAGAGGTTCAGGGGTTCACTGACCAGTTCAGTGACTTGGTTTATATTCTCTAAGGTTCACTTTGATGCTTAGAGGGACCTGGTTCAATTTTGATACATCAATGTCCTCACATCCTTTTAGTACCCTACTTTATATTAGTATACAAAGTTACAACATGTCAGTGACCAACAATTTAATCACATGACTTTACATTTTCTAAGTTGCAAACAATGTTATCAATCCCCTGATGTCATGACATAATGGGCCCACCATGCTTCCGGTGCACTCCTCTGATGGACACCATTAAGCTTAGCCTGATGCTTTTCACCACTCCCTGAAGTTGTAACAACAACACATCCTGGAACCTAAAGCTTTTGCTCTTTTTCATACTCTGATAACCAACACACTCTCACCCTTTGAACCTACTCCCTGATATTTCAATCATCTGAGCCAATCAAAACGAGAATATATCAGTCCCTATGCTTACTGAAATCTACCCTTATACACCCTGACAAAAACCATCAGCTTGCCTGAGTTATACTCAGGTCATATCAACACTATTCTACTCACTGTTGTGCTCTACTCTCTTCAACCCATTTTCTCACCGCAACCACACTCTGATTTTTAACAGCCCAAGTCCTAACCACAGATCTTTATAACCCACTGATTCACTTTCACAACTTATGTATACTCAGATATGTACTACCCCTGAGTTACAATTCTCAGCTGACTCGAATCATTTACATATCCAGAATCTCACCACCCCCTTGTTCAGTCTCAACACGCAATCATTTCAACACTCACGTTCCCAAATCACAAATCCATTCAACCCCATTTTTATCTCAGCTCGCAGAGTACAAACCATCTTCACCCAACTGTCTGTGACAACGAATCAACACAAACTGATAAATCTAATTTATCAATCACCTTTTTTGCATCTTCTAACATCTCAGCCCCATTCCATCAATCTGACCCGACCCGTATCTGACCTGGGTTTTATATATGGGTTTTGTTTGAATTTTTGTGTTAGGGTAAGGATTTTGATGCCGACAACAGATTAGTGTCAATTTTTGTGGTGGTGAAGTTTTGTGTTAGGTGATGATGACCACGGTTTGATCGAGAATATTATTAACTCTTGATGTTGTTGATAGATCTGATTTTTTTTTGTTTGGTGACGTCTGATGAATAGATCGATTTTGATCTGTGTTGTTGTGCTTGAATTTTCGTTGGTGTGAGAGTGAAAGTGATGAGGTGTTTTTGAGTTTGTAGGGAGAGTTAGTAGTAACCAGATCTGTATTTTGATAAACAGATTTTTGGGTTTTGTGTTTTTTTTTTTTTATGTGTGAGGATAAGGTGTGGTGCTTGGATAAGATAAGGTTATGTGTGGTGGATTTTGGGTTTGTTTGGGTTGTGTATTGAGATCTTTTTTCATATGAAGATCTGGGTTTTTTGTTTATGGTGGGTGGGTTGTTGTCATTTTGTCAAATATAGTGTATTTCTCCCCCTCAAAAAAAATGCAACTGCAGCAGCAGTTTTTTTTTTTTTTTGTCTGACAGGTTGTTTCACATTAATAATTTTTACACTTGGTAAGATTGTTATCAGATGAGAGTCATTGTGTATACGGATTTCTGGATCATGATTAATAATTTAATTTTTCCACTCGCTGTGCTGATACACTGTTTTGGCCATGGAATCTGATGCAAATCTTGATAAACATAAATTAAGAACCTTCATTAATAATAATGAACAAAAGTTACAAGATTACTCAATTCCTACATGACTACAAGATAACAACTTCCAGCTCTGTTACGGGGATAATCTCGGATATATCATTATCCCCGTAGACTATGCACCAATGAAAAGTCTCTTCGGATCCAGGCCTAGAGCTTGAGGGCGTTCAGCCGCAAGTGAGAGGATCGTATGGGCCTAGTCCTAGATACTTGAACATAAAGACTAATGTTGATGATGTTGTGTTTTTCAGAGGCAGACACCAAGGCATCTCAGGACCAAATTCATAATCCAAAGGGTTCAGCTGTCTCTAGTTAGCGAA
>LBNU01031290.1:52642-107532 GCA_014162995.1 Artemisia annua | reverse complement strand
TATATATATATATATATATATATATATATATATATATAAAGGGGAAAAAAATTTGACTGCTTGACCACCTAGGTCCGATTTTGACCGTTGAACGACTAGATCCGACTTTGACCGTTTCGATTTTAAAATTGGCTGATTAACTGTAGATCGCATGGGAAAACACCCACCAAGCACCTGGTCGCCGCCTAGGCCAAATTTTAAAACACTGCCGTGCTTAACTGCTTACCAATCATCCATCGTGTGTGTGCGTGTTTGTCGCCCTGTATCTCGAAACTTGATATATTTGATTTACATATCACGAGCCACCAAATTGATGGTGAGTCAAACCAAGATCCCACGATCATCCACACATGTAACAAACCTTCTTGAAAACTCCAGTCCTTTCTGCAAGGCAACCAAAAAGCAAACAGAAACAGAATTTTGACCGTTAATACCGTGTTTTCAAGAGGAAGATCTATTAGCTATAAACATGGAACAACGACACTTTGTAATTCTAAAATCTACATTCATGACTTTCAGGAGATAGGTCGTGGATTGTGTTACAGTAAACTAACACACGAATACTCAAGGGCAGTAGTAGATCAAGAAGTATATACAGTATACCCTACATGTTCTGACACTTCCACAAGTTAAGGATAACTAGAAAGTGAGGGCCCAGTACTGATGCAAAAGCATGCTTGCATAGCATGTGGACACTGTTTATGCAAATACATTTCGGAATCCACACCATCTTAACAAAATTCTCCTAAAAACTTGATAAACTCTGTTATTACGTATTATTTAGTGTATTAATTTGTACTCCAAAACGCCAGGGAAGGAGGGTTATCATCCTTGGGAACTGGGTTTCAAAAAGGTCGAACTAGGCAACCCTTTCTTCAATTGGTGCTTAATATTCTTAAAATGCACTACTTTTACACTAGTTCTACAGCTATGAAATTATACTCATATCCCAAGTGTTTCATATTATAGTACTAATATGACAAAATAATATAAAGCCTGTAATCTACAAATCCACTAAACAAACTTTGGACCTCAAATGCTACAACTAAGCTGTGTACAAAACTTAAGGTTGAACGTCACTCAAGGTATATGTTGTTTATTTATTTATTTTGAATGACAACTAACTATCTCACGATATATATACACTGAAAATCTATCTCACATACTTGAACCCAAACCATTTGCTTGGGGACCATTCTCACACAACATGGGGTACCATTGTGACACAAGCCCTTAAGTATCACTCAAGGAGTATGTATTTGCAACCAAAGTTTTCATACTCGTACCTGACCATTAACACAGTAAGTATTAATAAGATATACAAAATTTGGACAAAAATAGTCTGCATTCAGTATTAATAAGATATACAAAATTTGGACAAAAATAGTCTACATTCAATATTAATAAGATATACAAAATTTGGACAAAAATAGTCTACATTCAGTATTAATAAGATATACAAAATTTGGACAAAAATAGTCTACATTCAACCCAATGAGACAATGCGTACCTAAACCCCGTTTTGACCTCTAATATAACATGCCAAACCCACTCATTTCTTTCACATCTACATGAAATCCATTTTTTATCTAATAACTTATGTCCACAATATAAATATTCAAAGAACATTGAAGTTTTGAACAGCTCAGGCCACAAATATTTCAATTTCTCGCTTATATGTGCTATATATAGCTTCACTCTATCAAATATACAACTGGTTCACCAAAAGCTTTGAAAACTTGCATATATTTTATAAGTTTTGGTAAGTAAAATGCCAACAATTTGGCTGAACTTATAATTATACGTATTACAGTTGCTTAATAAAAAAAGTAACAGATACAAAGTTTGTTGATGGAAATACCTTCTTTGAATTTTTGCATTCAACCGGCAGTTGCCGTTTTCATTCCTCTCTTGATGAGTGCACACATTAAACTAATACAAGTAGACTTCTTCAGAGCCGTACCCCTCTCTGACAATTCTCCAAAAAGCCTCATTGCCTCCCGAAATTTTCCTTCACTACACATCTTGTCGATTTCATCATTATAAACTCGCGAACTAGTATCTAACTCCTCTGTGACTCCATGCGAACTAACATCATCAGATACGTTACCCCACTCAATCATCTTTGACATCAACTCCTCTGCCTCTCCATGCTTTCCAGCATCCGTAAGTGTAACAAGAACAGCATTATACGTGTACTTATCAGGCCCAAGATTATTTTTCTTCATTTCTACAACAAGATCCATTGCATCTTCGAATCTTCCCTCTTTACACAAACATGATACCAAAGTGTTGTAGGTTACTGCATCTACGGTCTTTCCGTTTGAAACCCATGTGTTAAAGAGCGTGAGAGCTTTTTCAAGTAACCCTTTAGTACAAAGCCCTTGAAGAAGAATATTACATGTATAAACATTAGGTATAAAATTGTTCTTAACCATATCGTTATGAAACTGAAACGCTTGTTCAATATTTCCCTCCCAACAATACCCGAGAATAACTGTGTTGTACGTGATCTCATCTGGTGATAATCCGTTTTCAAGAAGTTCATTCAATTTTAAAACTGCTTGCTCAGGTTTTCCAGACTTGCAGAGCCCTGAGATTATTGAGTTATACGTGACAATACTAGGAACTATCTCTTTCTCCTTCATTTCATCCCAAAGCTTTATAGCCTTATCGCCTTGTTCATTTTTAAAGTACCCAACTATTAAAGTTCCATAACTTACTTCATCAATGATATAACCTTGTTTACTAGCATCTTGAAGCAATTCATATGCTTCATCCAACTTCGTCTCTAAACACAAGGCGTGAAGAATAGTATTAACAGTATAATTATCCATATTTAAACCTCTCCCACTCATTTCTTTCATAATCTTTAGCGCTTCTCTTAAATTACCCATCTTGCAATAACCGTTAATCAAAGTATTATATGTTACACTATCCGGATCAAATCCACTAGCTTCCATATGCTTCACTGTTTCACTAGCTTTATCCATATCACCTTCATTACAATACCACTTAATCAATATATTATACGTAACCCCGTTCCTCTTTATTCCTCGTTCACTCATCATATCAAGCAACTCGATCGCCTCACCACTCTTCTTCCACTTAAAACATCCGTCAATCAACGTATTATAAGTAATAACATCCGGCAACAATTTCAATCCCTCCATCTCACCCTTAACCCTAATCGCTACTTCAACCATCCCCTCGTCACAAAGTCCACTAATCAAAGTATTATAAGTCCAAACATCCGGCAAAAAACCATTTTGTTTCATCAACTCCAAAACATGACTTGCTTCACTCAAACACCCTTTCCTTAAACAATACGCATGAACTAAAGTATTATAAGTATTTCGATTCGGAGACAACCCTTGTTTCTTCATATCCAACAATAACTCCCTAACGTCATTCAACTTACCCTTTTTACACAACGCATTCAACAAAGTATTATATGTTACAATATCCGGGACACAACCATACTCCCGCATTTCAATAATCAAACCCTTGGCATCACTAAACCTATTCTCTAAACAATAACCATTAATCAATATATTAAACATGTTCACATTTGGCACAACACCTAACTTAACCGCACCATTCACAACTTCTCTACAATACAAAACCGAGCTCGTAGAACCCATTTTCACTAACGAACTAAGCAATGTATTAACAGTTAACAAATTAGGACAAAGTTTCAACTTTTTCATTCTCCTAAACACAATCATACCATACCCGGGATACCCACATTGCACGTACGCGCCAATCGCGGTATCTAAAACCGCCTTTGAATGCTTCGGCAAATCGCGCGTCGGTTTAACAAACTTTTTAAGCAGAACCCGGCTCGTGTCAGCGCGAATGAAGTCTCGGAGTAGATTTTTGGCATCTGGGAATTTGTTATGGGCGAAAAGGGTTTGTAAAACGATAAAGAAAGAAGGGAGAGTGGTTAATGAGGCTATTTTGAAATTGGGAGTGTTTGTTTGGGTGAATTTGAAGAAGTTTAAGAGGGTGTTTGGATTTGATTTTAAGGGTTTTGATGAGATGATTGTTTGGATTGCTTTCGGGGTTAATTGTGGGATGTAATTTGTGATTGTGGGTTTTATTGAATTGAAGTTTCGGGTTTTTGTTAAGATTTGGGTTAGGGTTTCTGTCATTTCTTGGGATCCATTTGGGGAAGATGATGATGATGATGTCATCATCAGTGTGATTCGATTTTGGGGGTTTTTGGATGGTTTCAAAATGTGTAGGGTTTAACGGGTGTTAAGATTAGCTTATTTTATGGTGTCTTTGGTTTCTTGACAGGAATGACTCTAGGTGTGGTATATAAGAATGGTTTTGCAAAACCGTTACTTTTACTGGGTTTTGATAGTGCTTAGTGTTAAGAATTTGATTCTCAACTTCTTAACTTTAAATAGCAAACTCACAAACTAAACAACCGTTAACAAAGATAAGTTGTATTTATTTTTATAGAATCTTTTTTCAAGTGGGATAGTGGACAAGTTGGCAAATTGATGCATTAATTTACATGTGTGCATTCCCTTGTGCCTATAAATGGCAATGAATGTTAGTTCATTCTTCATCTCATCTCATCTCAAAGCAACACATAGAAGTGTTCTTTGTATCTCTTTCTTTCTCTAGCAGTCTTTGAGTTAAATAAAGAGTTTGTGTGATATCTTCTAATTACAAGAGATATACATGTGTTTATACATGTAATTAGAGATAATGTGTAACTCCTAGTTTTCATCGAGTGAAATGTATCGCTTCTTGCCCGTGGTTTTTACCTTATTGGGGTTTTTCACGTTATATCCGTGTGTCAAATTTTACAGTATTTCATATTTTAGTTGTGGGTTTGCTTCAGTTCGGTGTCACTTTTCTCAACAACAACTACAATGAAAATTAAAGCATTCCTTTATATACTCATACCCTCAAACCAAACACCCCTTTATTTTAAGAGCTTACTTGGGATTTTGAATGTATCTCTCCATAAGAAATTTTTAGAAATTTTTTGAGAAAAACTTTAGAAGGCCAAAAAGGATGAAAGAATAGATGCTAATTAGGATTACCTGATCGAGATTTGTTATTGTAATTCGTTTTACCTCATGAATCCTTAATTTTGATGAAATTCGATTTCTTGAAAAAAAAAAATTGTAAAATGGAATAGACATCAAAGCCTAATTTTGTTAAGGGTAATGATTTGTGTAAGTTGTGAAAGAGAAGAAGAAGAAGAGGAGATAAGTGTAAAATTGAAAAGGGGAAAAAAGGACATGTGTTAGGCTAGTAATGCTTTTTAGACTTTTTAGAAAGTGGATTTTTCTCACACTTTCTACACGATCATGACCCGTCTAGTCATATTGGCCTAACATCCTTTAGCGAGTTTAGCTTTAGAGCATCTCACTATCCCTATAGCGTGCTAATAGCGCGCCAATATATGCAACACTCGGCGTTATAGGCCGCTTGAGTGGCCCATTATGAGTTTCTTGGCATTATTTTCATTTTGAATGAAAAATAAATAAAACATATAGGTCCGAAAACCTATAACTTGGGATAAAATAAAGGAGACTATTTTATTTATTTATTTATTTTTAAGCTCAAAAGTCGACGTGGCGGTACTACGACATGTCACATGGTTTGATACCTAGCACTCTTGGGTTTACAAATGATACACGCTACTTAAAATTGATGATTTGTCAATCTAAATGTTTCGCAACTTAATGGCGTTCTAGCCTAAGATATCTATATATACAGGTTGCTATTTTGTGTAAAGTTAAAAGTTTGTGGGTCTTTTGTTTGTGATCATAACATGACTAACGAAAAGTCTGCTGGTATAAAGTTTCCCTAAGATANGAAAAAAAAATTGTAAAATGGAATATACATCAAAGCCTAATTTTGTTAAGGGTAATGATTTGTGTAAGTTGTGAAAGAGAAGAAGAAGAAGAGGAGATAAGTGTGAAATTGAAAAGGGGAAAAAAGGACACGTGTTAGGCTAGTAATGCCTTTTAGACTTTTTAGAAAGTGGATTTTCTCACACTTTCTACACGATCATGACCCGTCTAGTCATATTGGCCTAACATCCTTTAGCGAGTTTGGCTTTAGAGCATCTCACTATCCCTATAGCGTGCTAATAGCGCGCCAATGCAACACTCGGCGTTATAGGCCGCTTGAGTGGCCCATTATGAGTTTCTTGGCATTATTTTCATTTTGAATGAAAAATAAATAAAACATATAGGTCTGAAAACCTATAACTTGGGATAAAATAAAGGAGACTATTTTATTTATTTATTTATTTATTTATTTTTAAGCTCAAAAGTCGACGTGGCGGTACTACGACATGTCACATGGTTCGATACCTAGCACTCTTGGGTTTACAAATGATACACGCTACTTAAAATTGATGATTTGTCAATCTAAATGTTTCGCAACTTAATGGCATTCTAGCCTAAGATATCTATATATAAAGGTTGCTATTTTGTGTAAAGTTAGAAGTTTGTGGGTCTTTTGTTTGTGATCATAACATGACTAACGAAAAGTCTGCTGGTATAAAGTTTCCCTAAGATATGAGATATGTATGTATGTAATCTGATCTCTGTGGAAACAATGTAAAATTTGAATCCAGTCCATGAGAAGTATTCATTTTGTAGTTGTGCATAAATGCTTTTACTATGCAAATATGATTTTTTTTTTTTTTTTTTCCTGCAAAAAGATCACCGAAACCACATCCCATTAACACAAAATTGATAAAATTTTGGGATACAAGGATTCAAACTTATGATCTCTGTTTATTTTCACACCCTTTACAAATACATCTCATGAATATTTTTCAGTTCAAACCCCATATGCCTCTTCTTTCATTTTCAGACAACGCTTTGTCATAGGTTCCACCTCGGGTTAGAACTTTTCCTAGGTGCACCCAATGTCCTTTTAATACCAGAAGATGGTGAATATGAGAGCTTATTGGCTAATCCAGCTACAGATACTGCATTTGCAGCCCCTTTCTTTCCTGACCCTAATAGACGAGTACCCGGTTTTGATATGCGGGACCCAACATTAAGCGATGGTGTTGAACCCTTGTGACTATGGGTCACTGGTGAGGAAACAAGCTTTATTGAACTCTTGGCAGGAGACAACGATGAAAAAGGTTTGGAAAGTGAGGATACCGGTTTACTGCTTATGGTTGTGGTATCCCATGGTCTAATTGCATTCCATTGTTCTGACCAGTTCCATCCCCATTCTGGATAGTTTGAGTCCGTAACCGTTGGATTTGGAGATAATAATGAGTTCCTCCACGTTTGCTGTTTATAGAAGCAAAAGAGAAGCTTTAGAGCGAACTAACATATTGATGTGCCAAGTGTGTATAAATTCTGTTTAAAGTACCTGACGACTATAAGCGTAAGCTAAAGCCATTTCTCTTCTTTCAGCAGCCTCCTTCTTGTTTCGTAATCTGGCTTCTACTTGTTCCTTAGACTTAGGAGTTAGATCAAAGCCACTTCTCTGCCAATAGCCAAAAGTACAAATTGTTATTCAAGAACTAACAAATAGACGAGAGCTGGGGAAAAATAGTCTTGCCAATACTATTTACTGCAAAAAGAAAGATTCAGAGAGATGGTTTTCATGACTCAACTTATGAACATCTAATAGCAATCATAGGATGAAACAAAATTTGATCGTTAAGTTATCCGAGTAAAAGTTACAGAGGATCTAACCTTGACAACATCTTCTTCACGCCTTTGGCGTAGTTGTTTTTGGAGAGCTTCGTTCACTTCAGCCATTCGGATACCCCTGGATCGAACCTGAGACTGGACACGAGCCATTGTCTGCATCCGTATTAAGGCTGAGGCTGTTTGACGTTTGGCTGCATGGCCTCGGATCAACAAAGTCAATCTCTTTCGTGCTCTCAATGGTCGGTAATCCTTTCTCGCCTAGGATTTAAATAACCCATAAACAAAGAAGTTTTGGTACACATTCCAATTACAAGGATCTAGATGTGGCAATTTTGTATCACATGCTTATGTATGAGTCTATTTGGGTTGTGTTTTATCACAAGCGGGTCAAAACAAAACTCTAAACCAAACGGGGAACCAGTTTAACTGACTAAACGGTCAAAAAGTCGCCCAAAGTTTATTTAGAACACATACAACCTTCTAAATTGCTTTAACTAAAAATTTGTTGATTACTATAGCAGCACGAAAGCTTTTTAGGAAATAGATATTCTAACTTATTTATCTCTTTGACTCATTACGTAACATGCCCATCTTGTTACCCCTGAAAAGATCACAACTGAAAACAAGGGTCTTTTTGAAAAGATTATTACCAAGTACCCACGGTAAGCCATCTGAATCCTTATGGCACCAATCTCTTCCTTTGATTTCCCAAGGAAGTGAGGGCTCGATGTCACACAACTAACCTTGGCATGAGACACTGTTTCTTCCACATCTACCACCATGGGAGTAGCGTAAAATATCGTATCAACATATTTGATCTGCTCACTTTGGGGTTGTTCGAGTTCTATGTCCTCTTTGGAGGGATAGTAACTTGGAGGGTTAGCCAATGTAGCTTCTGTCTGAGATGAAAATATATCCAAACTCATTTCATTTTCATCCAATGTTTTTTTGGGATTTGATTTTGATTTATGGGATCTCTGTTACAAAATAAAGTCATATCAACTCTCGTAAAACACAAGAACTAGAAATACATTTGATGAAACCGAAAGAAACACAAACCTTGTCCTTTTTAACCTTGGAAAAAGAAGGGTTGACAGCTAATTTCTTCACTGCGGAAAACCAACTCTTCTTTCCCATTTGCTCCTTAAATCAACTTCAAAAGGATTGCAAAATTTAGATTCAAAATGAGATTATTACATAGGCATATGTATCTATAACCTGATCATTAATGATTTTATCATAAGATGGCATTTAAGTATACAAAACACAGAAGTCATCCAGATACAGAGAAGCATTACATAATACCATACGTTAATTTGGTTTCGTTTTTGAAAACTGTGATAATAACACAAACAAGCCTTCTAATGTCCAAAGAAGATATAAATAATGTCGATATAATATTGGACAAAACAATTTGTTTGTAAAGTAAAATCATAGCTTTTTTTAGAGTTAAGGGCATTATGTCATTTGTTGGTAAGGGCCTCCTGTATACAAAATTACAAACCACGCGACCATTACGACAGTATTTTAAAAACCAATAAACAAATATCAAAGTAAATGTACAAAGAATTCCACATGAAAAACACGCAAAAATTGTAAATCCAAGAAACTTGGAAGAGAACATATGGAATAAGTTGTTGTTAATACCTGCAACAACAACAACCGATCCTTGTCTTGTTCTTCCTTGATTTGAATTAACGGAAGCTATAGAAAAGGAGATCGGTGTTGCTGCTAGTGATTCCGAGAGGTGAAAAGATCCTGAGATTGAAGATAGTTGATGAAAAGGCAATGAAAATGGTGGAAATTCGAAGAACGAGGGGGAAGAAATAGCATGAAGTTTGCTATTTTAGGACATACGTAAAAGGTGGTGCTATGCTCTATGGACAACCTCTATTTTCAGAATTTGTATGACCATACAATTCTTGGTGTGAAGTGAACTTATTTTACTGTCAACTCCTAATTATGAAATAATTGAAAATTTTCTTACAATTTTAGCATGAACCTAAAATGTACAGACCTTTGTCTGAATGCTTTTGGGGTGTGTATTTTAATCACGAAAAGTGCTGGATCAGATCAGGGAAACATGATAAGTTCATCTAATGTGGTGAATACTCTTCTGTTAGATAATCAACGGTTGGTGTGCAAAAAAGTTTAAAATATATTATTATCTCAAATGGTTCTTGATTCAACACCTATTGGTTCGTGATCTTACTAAAAACGCTCAATCATGGAGCTTGATTTTTAGTCATAGAGGTCATGTAATAAGGCAGTATTTTTCTAAATCTTTTTAAGATAGGCCCACAATCATGTTTAGTGGTGTACCTTACTATTTAGAGCAAGGGAGCCATAATTTAAGTTGAAAAATAACTCAGCGTCACGTCAGCTTAACACCAAATAAAACAACACCAAAAAACATCAAAAAATCATAACACCAAATAACACAACTTTTTACAAATTTACAAATTCTACCCTCAACAAATTCAATTATTAAAATTCAAACATTTTATTAATAAAATTAAACATTACATTACAAAATAAAAACAATACAATTAAAAAAAAAAAAACTACTCCTCGTCCTCGTCCTCGTCGGTTGGCTGGGGCGGTGGATGTTTCAACTTTATATTTATCTTTGATTCTTTGTTTTTCCTGCTTGATAAAATATGCCTCGTCCGGATCAACTTCACTCATTTTCATACCGAGAAATCTAAAGTGCTCCAAACGCATAGTCGTCTCGTCTTTCATTCTAGCCGTGTCGTACGCAATTTGGGCCGCTTCCCGTCTAAGTCGAAGCTCGTTTGTCATAGATTCCAAGTTGCTTGTCGCACTTCCCCCGGTGCTAGCCGACGTATCGGAATTTTTTTTTATTTTTTTTTATTTTTTTTTGGCTTTTCTTGGTTTCCCGGCCGGACGTGGACGTACATCATCACCAAATAGCTCTTGGTTGCTTTGACCGGGGACGTCTCTGGTTAAGTCAATCGGTTCCGGCGCGTCCCATTTTGGACACTTCTTCAAAATTAACCACGCGTCTTCTTGAGTAAACGGCATACCATTATGCTCGTCACGATACATTTTTCTAGCGTGCATCATATCATCAACTTCATTTTCACCACTTTTTCTCAAACGTACGACACGTTTGTAAACCGCTTGAAACTTTTGGCAATTTACATTCAACGAATGCCACTTGCTTCTCAGCATATCTTTGTTACGAACTTGAAAATTTTGCCGGTTGAACTCGTTCATAATCTGATAATCTTATACCAAAAAGCGATGCCCTTTTGAGAAACTCCAACATTCCTATCCTCGGAAATGGCCACCCAACACACGGCAAGTAAAACTTCCTCTTTCGGTGTCCAACGTAACGCAGTCGCGCTTACGTCGGGATTTTTTTTCATCAAACCCCTTGTCGACTAGTTGTTTTTTTTTGCCTTTTTTTGCAACACGTTTACCTCCACATTTGGATTTTCGTGGAGACGTAGCTTCGGGTTCCACTTCTACACTAGCCGCTTGTGATGATTGGGTTTGTGATGTTGGCAGTGTTTGTTGCTCCACGTTATTTTGTTGCCACATAAACATCAATTGTTGTTGTTCGGGTGTCAAGCTAGCAAATGGGTTAGGATTTGAAGAAGACCCAACGTTCGGGTTAGCGTTAGCATTTACAATACNTTTTTTTTTTTTGAGAATATGTTATGTATACACTTCTTGTTGTTGTTGATTTATAAGGTGATTTTTTTTTTAATGTATCTGTTACCTTCAAACGGTAACATTTGATTTTTTTTTCCTTTTCCCACACAAACTAGCCGTTACACTTGAATTGGAACCCTTGGGGTTTGTTTTGCACAAGAACTAAACTACACGTCCACGTTACAACGCAAGTTATTACGTTAACTTGGAGCTCAACGCTGGTCGATCGCACAAGGGTAGGAAATGGATACAACTTGGTAACGCGCGTTGATTTTGTGCCACCTAGGAATAACGCAAGATTTGCGTTATGGTACCCTGCTCTCTTAATGTCAATAGTGTTTGTACTTTGTACGTGTAAATGGGTAAACGGAGAGGGATTTCTGTTCCGGCTACCCAAGGAAAGCCGAGTTTTTATGTGGCCGTTTCCCGACTTTTCCCTGGGTTTCCAAAATGTTCACTCAACGAGCACTCATCGTGGGTCTCTTCTGATACCTTCAAACCACCTTATGCACTAAATCACCTTAGAGATAGTTAATAACGGTTGTGCTCTTTAACCATGCATGTTGAAGCTAATAATAATATAATTATCATTTTGTCAAAAAAACAAAGTAATGCTTATGAGACTTTTTGGCAATGATACAAGAAGACAGTGACAAAGTCAACATGTTAAAATGGAAAATACCCGGGCCGGACTTTTCTATCTTCTAGAAAAGCGGTCTAGAGTTGACTATTTGATCTCTTGTCCTCATTCTAAGCCGGCAATTTTAGCAATCTTATCTAAGCAAATTCTAAATTACATGATTATTATAATCATGCAATTGCTAATTACTGCTTATTTTGTAACTATTAGTATATATACTAACGAGAGGCACAGCCAAACCCTAACGTATTCGCAATTCTAGAGCATGTGCAAATTAAATAGGCTTTTATGGCCTACAAAGGAGGCATCATGTATTCATGTAGTGCCAAAAGTCCTGGAATGATAACATAAAAAAGGACAACATTAGGTTCCAAAAATGTCAACTACAGCCATAACTTTTTGTTTGAATTTAGATGTTTAAACTAATACTATAATTCAATTTTAACTTCTATTTGGAGTAGGGGATTAAAGAAAACTTCAAAAGTCGCTGAATAAAAAACGCACAGTAGCATCGCGCGCCTATGTGAATGGTTGATACTTGATATATATTTACATGTCATATATTCAATAGTTCAAGTAGTATAATTTTGGTTGAGGTTTAAATCTTCTTGATCTTCATATAAAAATTAACCCTCTAATGTATTATATTAATGTTTTCAAAATATTAATCCTTTTAATTCACATTAGCCTAGTTGGCTTCATAGCAAAGAAGCCATTCGAAAAGATTTCATGTTCGATCCACAACTAAGACAATGAAAAGCCTTACTTATTCGCAAAAATTATTAGTGAATCAGTCACCAAATATTTGTTGTAGCAATGAATTTCGTACTACTTGAGTACCGTACGTTATACTACAAGACTTTAGTTAGGTGTTTGTTGCAGCAATGAATCATGCAAGTATTACATACGGAGTATTTATGCTTGTTGGGAGAAATCCAACAAACCGGTTTCTAGAGCGGAACCACGAATCAAGAACTACTCCAACAAGACCTTGCAAAGGGTTATGATCCCTTAATGCCGAGTGGCACCAACACACATAAGATATTTACACTCAAACGTTTATTAAACGTGAGTAAGAAAAGAAGGTACAAATAAAACCTCACCCCCTCATCCCTATTTATAGATAATGAGGGGGAGAAACCTAATCCTTGGTGAACAAGGAATCTACAAAGGAACTTTCCTAATACATGACTAACCTCCTTAAGTTAGAGCTAAAATACAATTAACCCCCTAAACTTATATCCTAACTATTACACATTCTAACAATGCTTATACTTATATAAACGAATTTTATCATATCGAACATTTGAAAACACATATTCGATATCCCAAGAATTTTATTGGAGGACATGATGTTGTCTGCGTTGATAAAGTATTCAAGTAACATAACAAAAATCGTTACATCTACTTGTTGGCCTTACAGAAACTCATTTAAATTTGAAAATGGCGTTTGCATGATGTTTCATCGTCTTTAGTTCCACTGCCGCCACCACCACAACCAAAGAACTTTAAGAATCCTCGTGATCTCATTCTACTCGTGTCACATTCGTCACCATAATCATTGCACTTCTTTTGGTGGGATGTTCGCCGTTTCCTCAAATCATTAATATGCATTTCCTTTGGAAACCTACTTGATCCAAATCCAATCATAAATAAGTACCACCTTGATTTTGTCTTTGAAGCTAATATAGACACTTTCCTTACGACGTTTGTGTCAGTGTGCTTGTAACATTTTTTCTTCTTCTTCTTGCTTTCAAACTTTTCAATGTTTTGAGAAGAAACATGAATGATTTTTCCACAAAATACAATGGGGTTCGACGAGTCATGAGATGTAATCATCATCTCACTTGAAAACTCAAAGTCTTGTTCGGTATCATAACTCATACTTCTGTCCTCAACCCAAAATTTGATATTTTGGTCGCCGTATATAGGAAGATCAGAAAGAGAGAGGGTGTCTTCGTCGTCTTCATTCGAGCGGCATATTGCTAAAGGGCTCGATTTATCCATTGATTAAAGCTTGACTGTGTGTTTCAGTGTGTAACTAAGATGGGGAAATGGAAGTATGCATGTTTGAGAAAGTAATATGAATAGACATGAATGTAACTTGTTATTTATACGAGTAGTACTTGACAAATTATGAGTGTGGTGATGGCACGGTACATTAATAAATTTGGAAAAAAAATACGGGTGTGCCAAGTGGCATAAAGAAGAGGCAATATGGAGGAGTGTGCCACCTTATTAAATTTTCGATATCGATTCAAAATAAAACATTTCATCATTTTATGGTAATTTTTTTATATTTTATCTCATAATATTTGTTTCAATAAAAATGTATAATTTACATATATATGCTGACTAATTCTTTATATCAAATTCGAAGGTTAAAGCATGAACAACTAATAATGAAGTACATATATGATATATACAAAGCTATTTTGCTTGTTTAACACACATTTTTGTTTCATTTTACTAATGCATGGAGCAAAAGTGACACGGGCTGATGGCAGTAGGCCGGGCTTTATTTAAATTACGAACTAAAATAAAAAAAAGTTTGGAGCTAGACGACAAATGTTTTCCTAAGCTAGAGTTACTTTATATTTGTAAATGAGGTCAGCTAGACCATATGTCTATGTTGCTTCTAAATAATTTATGTATTTTAGAATGTTGGATTCGCCCTGCTTGATACATAGAAACATGGCAAAAATTGTGAGTATGACTTTTCAGAAGGATCAACTAAAAATTGTTCAAAGTTCTCTATAAACCTTTACAAATTCAGTGTGTCAACAGATCTATTCTGTTAGTGGATCATTATTTAGTCATTAGTTTTTACGTTCTATTGGGTCAAACCCGTTAATTGATAATGCTTGGTATTTATATTCTTTGGGAACATTATTATGTGATTTGATATGGGAAAATATACAGTTTGACAGTATTTGTGTTTATATCTTCTGGAGCTCCCCCATTCACACAGGCACTCCGACCGGTCTTAAAGACTTATAAGACTGGCTTGTAAGCCTATTTTTGTGGTAGTGTGTAGAAAATTGATTTTATAAAAGAAGCATCGGACGATAAAAAAGCATGGTAACGTGAAGATTTGGAATAACTGAATACTATATAAGTATGTCAATAATTAGGTGTTTGATTGATAATTAAGGGTGTGTTTGTTTCATTAAGATGTTTTATGTCTGAATCTGACTACCCATCTTACCAGTAAGAGGTGGCTAGAAAGTCTGAATCTGAATGAAATAATGTTGTTTGTTTTTCTATAATTATCCGAATGATTTTAAGTGCTCTTTTTTGCAATTTATTTAAGTAACTTATGTAAATATGAAACAAGACTTTTTATTAGAGGTGGCAATCACAACCCATTTAAAGAAAAATGGGTTGCTATGGATCAACTTATGGGTTGGATTGGGTTACCTCTTTGGCAAAGAAATGGGTAAAATGAGTCAACAATTACATTTATGTGAATCAACAAATGATTCGAATAGGTCAACAAATGGGTCGAATACGTCACTTAAGGGTCGGATGATAACTCAACCAACACTAGGTGTCTTTTAGTAAGTTTTTATAAGTTTTGGTCCGTTTTCATGTTTTCGTCCGATTTTTTACGTTTTCGTCCGTTTTTTACGTTTCCATTCGTTTTTCACGCTTTCGTCCATTTTTTCACGTTTTCGTCAGATTTTTTACGTTTTTGTTAGATTTTTTATTTTTCATCCATTTTTTTACGTTTTCGTCGTTTTTTACGTTTTAGTCAGTTTTTTTACGTTTTCACCCGTTTTTATCGTTTTTCGTCAGTTTTTTTCGAGCGTTTTTGGTCGCGTTTTTCATGGTTTTCGTCCGATTTTTCACGTTTCGTCTGCTTTTTTTTACTTTTCGTCTGTTTTTTAACGTTTTCGTCTGATTTTTTACGCGGTTTTACGTCCATTTTTCCCGTTTTTGTTAGATTTTTTTACGTTTTTGGGTCAGATTTTTTACGTTTTCGTCAGTTTTTTAGCGTTTTGTCTGTTTTTTCACGTTTTCATCCGTTTTTTTTTCACTTTTTCGTCTGATTCAGTCACGTTTTTGTCTGGATTTTTTCAATTTCCGGTCAATTTTTTACGTTTTCGTATGTTTTTTAACGTTGTTCTCCTCGGTCGTTCACGTTTCATCCGATTTTTTTACCGTTTTCGTTTAGTTTTTTTACGTTTTCGTCAATCTATTTTTTACCGTTTTAGCAAGTTTTTTTTATGTTTTCGTCCGATTTTTAATGTTTCATCTGTATTATGTTTTCGTTCTGCATTTTTAACGTTTTCATGCTGACTTTAACGAAAAAATACTGACGAAAACGTGGAAAAAACCAGATGAAAACGTAGAAAATCTGGATGAAAATATAAAAAAATATGAAAAAAAGGTTGAAAGTAAGATAGACGAAAATGTGAACAACTAACGAAAACGTAAAATTATGCGAAAACGTAAAAAAAATGGGCGAAACGTAAAAACAGACAAAAAACGTGAAACAGACGAAAAACGTAAAAAAAAACTGGGGAAACGTAAAATTGAGAAGTGGTGGGTGTTTCTTTTTGTGACGAAAACTGTGGAGAAACAGACGGAAGAACGTGAAAAAACAAACGAAAATGTAAAAAATCTGACTGAAAACGTTTAAGAAAATCTTGACGAAAACATGAAAAATCTGACGAAAACGGTGAAACAACGAACGAAACGCTGAAAAACTGGGACGAAACATGAAAAAACAGACGTAAACGTAGAAAATATGATGAAAATGTAAAAACATCTAAAGAGAAACTTTGAAAAAACTGAGCGGAAACGTAGAAAATCTGGATTGAAATGTGGAAAAAATCTAACGAAAAACGTGAAATAACAGACGAGAAACGTAAAATTGGGAGCGAAACACGTGAAAAAATCTACGATGAAACGTGCAAAAAACAGGACGAAACGGTAAAAATGGACGAAAACGTAAAAAAAAAATCGCACGAAAACGTAAAAAATCGGACGGAAACGTGAAAAAAAAAAACTCGTATGAAAACGTTGGAAAAAAATGGACGAAAACGTGGAAAACCGCGACGAAAACGTGAAAAACCGAAGAAACGTAAAAATGACCAAAAACGTAAAAAGACGGACGAAACGTATTAAATCGCGACGAAAACACTATAAGTTTAGTGGGTCGACCCGACCCAAACCGTCTGACCCATGACCCGTTAGACCCATTTTGTAAAACAACGTTTGACCAGTGAACACATTTGACCCATAACCCCATTGACCTAGACCCAATTCGTATTATATTAACAACGAGTCTTCAAAATCTCTCTTATCGGAGTAAGAGGCAGAGTAAGACACAGTCCCCACCTCTTACTGGAGTAAGGAGTTACCTGATGTCTAACTGGGGCTCTGACTCAAAAGAAAAAAACAAACAAGCAAAACGGTCTGGGGCCCACCTCTTTCTGGTAAGAGTTAAGAGGGAGTAAGAGGGCTATTGTAAACATGCTTTTAAAAAAAACAGAACACACCCTAAGTGTTGTGATGTAGGTGTAATCTATCATTCTAAATATTAAAAATAATAAAAAAAAAAAAAAAAAAGAAAAAAAGAGAGGAAAAAAAAACTTTTTCTGAGCAAAGGGTAGAGAGAGTAATTGGTTGGTCCAAACAACAACAGAACATTAAAAAAAAAAAAAAAAAAAAAAAAAAAACTTTCGTCTTCCCTCTCATTTGTATCAACCGTTGACATTTAAGTTTTTAGATTTAAATATAACTTATAAATTTGAACTTTGAAGATTAATAATCACATCAACTTGTTGAGCTTACAAGAACTCTTCTAACTTTGACATTGGTACTTGGATGGTGAGTCATGGTCTCATTCATAGTTGATATTATTGATACCGCCAACACATCCTAAGAACCTTATGAAACGTCGAGATTTTCCCATTCCACGATCATTGCATTTGTTATAATCGTTGCATTTGGATGATATAAATGCGTGTCGTTTCCTCAAATCTTTAATATGCAAATCCTCACTGAACCTACTTGAACCAAATCCAAACATAAAGAAATACCATTTTATTGATTTTTTCTTTGAAGCAAAGGTTGACACCTTTCTTTGTACTAACGTTCCACCACGATACATACAACCTCTTTGTTTCTTCTTGCTTCCAGGTTTTTGCATGCTATGAGGAGAATAACGAATAATTTTTCCGCAAAATACAATGGGGTTCAATGAATCGTGAGATTTGATCATCATCTCACTTGAAAATTCAAAATCTTGGTCATCTTCATCGCCCGCACTTGGTTTTTCTGTTTGATATTCGACGCTGTGGTCATCATACATAGAAAGATCGGAAAGAGAGAGTGTATCTTCGTCCTCTTCATACGAGACCTGTGTTACAAAAGGGCCGGGCATTTCCATTGACAAAAAATCAAGTGTGTGTCTTAGATTGGGTTTTTAGTATGTGGAATAAGAGAAGAAGTCAGAATTATGGTTTAGAAAGTAACATGAGATGTCAAGGCTTATAAATATGTTGTTATATCATCATAGCTAGGTCTTAAATAGTCATATGCTGTGATGTCATAGTTGGATTAGAATTTTGCATAAAACCTAAATCTTCCAAGTGGCTAATAAGTTCAATATGAGATTTTTTTTTTTAATATGCATTTCAGAGTTATATGTATGATTTAGTCAAGTGCGCTACTCTAGCTGTCTAGCATAGCAAAGCCGTAACGTATATAGGGTGTGCGAAGTGTGTAACCGCAAATATATAACGGCTTAGTTAAAATGTATGCCTCAACATATATTTGGACTTCAAAATTAACTTTGAACAAAAAAAAAATGCTAACTATATATGATTTTATGTTTTAATTACTTATAATTTATAAATAAAGCTAGATCGTTATAGTACTACTATAATTTTTTTAATAATTGGCATGATATTTCTTTTATCGTCATGTTTATTTGTCACACAAGATTTTGCATAGACCCGGTTAGCTAATTAGCTACAGCCATGTACTGCAACATCTAGGAAATAGAATGGCAATCGGGTGAGTTTGGGCCGGGGCGACCATCTCCATCCCCATCTCCAATCCCGATTACTAAAACCGGGCCCAAACCTGCCCCGGTCCCATCTAGGAATTTTGTCAATTTGACCCGTAATCATATTTACCCGTTCCTTTTGCAACACTTATTGCAGGCATTTATATCAGAATAAACAAAAATCAGTCACATTCGCATATTAATGAGGTAATCGTCTATGTTTAACACTGTATACAATGCTATATACTGGGAGTCTGGGACTTCGAAGACTCAAAAAGTATCAGCCCATTCTCGACCCAACTGACCTACACAAAGTACAGCCAATCCGCCAAAATAAATATGATCATACAATCCTGATCAACCAAAGGGGTTTTGTAGCTTAAAGCCTGTACTACTTATCATCTAAAGTTGATGCATATTGATGGTCAAGATTATCAACAAACTATACATTTATTACAATATTCTCATCTGATCTTTATGTCCAAGACTTCAGCAAAATCTGACACTATCGTTACACAAGACATTAACTTTGCATTGAGCCACATGATGGTACATTGGTAGAGAACTATACAAAAGAATATCTGCCCATTTGCGGAAGAGTAGGCCTAAGTGCCTAACAAGTCCATTGACCTAGCCTTCTCTGCAATGGATCAAATTCATGGTTGTGGAAACTGATATCCTTTAACATCAAGGTTAAGTTTTCCAACAGAAAATGGATATCTTCGATTCGTGGATGCAACCTTCCACCAGCAACAAATTCATGAACTACACCATTCACTTCAATGGAGCTGCATCCAGGCGTCTTTTCTACTTTTTTATCTTTCATCAGAACCCTTTCTTGTATCGCCATCTCAAAATCACCACCAGCTGCATACACATTCGATAAAAGCACATAAGCAGAACTTTCGTCTTTACCCAAATCAATCAAATTCCTCGAAGCCCAGTGTCCCATTTTAACGTCCCCATGACTCCTGCAAGATGACAGAAGCGATCCCCATATAATAGCATCGGGTTTCATAGGCATACTTTTTACAAGTGTTTCTGCTTCTTTAAGTAGCCCTGACCTGCCTAATACGTCTATCATACAACCATAGTGCTTTATTGATGGTTCTATTTTATACTTTGCTTTCATTAAAGAAAAATAATATTTCGCTTTATCAACCAATCCCGAGTGACTACACGCCATCAAAACACCAATAAAACTAACATCATCAGGCTTAACCTCAGATTCCTCGAGCCTGGAGAATAACTCAATTGCATCATTCTCACGCCCATGAATCGCAAGACCCATAATCATCGAGTTCCAACAAGATAACCCCTTCACAGGAGCCGACTCAAACACTTCCCATGCTCTTTCAACGCTCCCACACTTACAATACATATTAATAATCGCAGTTACCACAATCACATTCATTTCCACTTCATTCTTACTTACATACTCGCAAATCCACTCCCCTTGCTTCAACGCCCCTAACTGCGCCGAAGCATTCAACAAGCTCACAACCGTAAACTCACTAGGCTTAATCTTCTCCGCTTGCATATCTCCAAACAACCCCAACGCCTCAACCCACTTCCCCGTCCTCACATACCCACTAATCATACTATTCCACGAAACACAACTCCTTTCCGGCATTTCATCAAACAGCTCCCTCGCCTCATCCACTCTCCCATATTTCCCCAAACAAATAATCATCGTATTCCACGCAACAACATCCATACCCTCCCCATCACCAAACACCTTAAACGCCTCACCAAAATACCCACAACTCGCATACATATACACAATACTATTACAAACATAGCCATCAGTTTGCAACCCCAATTTCACAACTCTCCCATGTAACTCCCCCCCATTTCTCACCAACCCCATTTCCGCATATGCCTTAAAAACCGACGGATAAGTCCTTTTATCCGGGCCATCATCAAAACACTCCAACATTCTTATAAACAACAAAATCGCCATTCGGGGGTTTAAACTCTTGGAAAATGCTCTAATGATGGTATTCCAAGTAAAAAGATTTTGTTTTTCAAGTTGGTTAAATATTTTAAAGGCGTAAATGATATCGCGCGTAGCTGAGAATGATATAAGGCGAGAGGCGAAAAGGGTGTTGTTGATTAATCCTGTTTTGATGAAATGTGAGTGGATGGGTTTAAGGTGTTGGATTGAGGTACATTTTGTTTCGATTAGCGAAATGTAATGTTGGTTTGATGTTTGTGTAGGATTTAAGGTTAATGATGATGATGGTGTTAAGGAGCAGAAATGTGGCGCCATTTTCTGTTATTTCTGGTTATGGTTTGTTTTGTGTTAAGTAGTTCGGGTCGTGCATTAGTTGGTTGTAAGGTACAACTTATGCACGATTAAATTTTTTTGAATTTTGAGTTTGTGTTGCAACTCATATGTTTTTAGGTGGTTGGCGAATGTACCTAGTCTTTTAAAAGTGTTTTAGAAGTGTTGTTGAATCGAGTGAATCTAACATTATCTTTCACATATTGTCTTTGAGGCGTGACATGTTTATCAACATTTTGTAAAAGGTAGAATGATCTATAAGATTGGCAAATGTTTTTATGTTTTAGAAGTGACTTTTTCAAAACATTATTTGTTATGGGTATTGATTAAAAGACTGAATTTTAGAGGTATAAATTAATAACATATGAAATGACATATAACAATGTAAAACACAACTGTTGATTCCAAAAAAAACGATATACCAAAGCCACGAGATTCATGTGGTTAAGCCACGAGATTCATGTGGTTAACGTTCTCAGCACCTATACCCCAAGGTTGTTAAAACTTTGCTATGCACTTGTACGGGTGTTCAAAACTAGTTCAGGCTGTGGCTTGCTACATGTTTGGTTCTTGCATCAACAACTTAAAAAGTTGATTCTCGGTTTTGGAGCTCCTTAGAAACCGCAACAATCGGGTCAAAACCAGAATTAAAGGCTTTCTTCAGAATTAATATAATGTCATTTTATGTTTCTATTTAATGAAATCAGAAACTCCAATATTGTGTAGTCCAGTACATGGGTCTGTTATAGTACCTCACCAGTTCCAAAGCAAAACCAAAACAGTTTAGCCCTGTCCACTTTCTCGATCATAAACAAAAACAGAGCAAAAACCAAATATGACTATTCATGATTGGTACAAGCGTAGCCAATTGATAGCCTGATATACAGTTCAAATCAGGTTTCATCACCGTGATCAAGAACAAGAAAAGTTGCACGAAACCGTGAAATGCAGACGCAAGGTAACTACATAGATTAACAAAATGCTCCTGTAATATAACAATGTAAACAGCAGCAGGAACAAAATCCTGATTCTAGAAAAGTTCTCAGCACATAATGGTATCATTAGTATCCAAATTTATTTCTAAAGCCTCAAATTTAGAACCCGAACAAGATATATCATATCAAGTTTTTTCACAGAATCCTGAATCTCACAAGTTCTTGAGAGCAGAATCTTGGGTAGCTTTCGTTGTTGGTGTTAATCTTGCTAGAAGTGCCTTGTTATGGCAATGATCAGCATCAACAAAATAGAACTCTCCATTGGCCTTAAACGTCACAAAAGGTCTATTAGTCTCTGGTAACCTGATATCAGAAAACTTGATAGTTTTAGGAACAAATGTGGCCAGCCATGTCATCATATCCACCTCAAACGTGTCAGAACCAGGCTGCCACCTTAGCTTATGAATGTAAGGGCTCACGAACCAATGAAGGGCCAAAGTAGTTGAAGCACTCAAGAATATAACAGAAGAGGCGACAGCACCTTTTATAATGACATTCATATCGGGTGAGGTCATGAATGTGATTACGGGTCCTAAAGATACCGAGAGGCAACAGGTAGATAAAGAAAGAAGCTTTACTTTCTTGATGGTGCTTGAAATCGGGCCGTAATAGACCACTCCTGAATCTTTATCATCTTTCCCTGAATCTACACCTTTTGGAGGTCCGATTGTGATCTTGCTGCTATCATCTGTGGCAGCTGATTGAGATGCCCATCTATTTTGCACAAGTGGGAGATATTTTGCAGAGTTGAAGTAGGGTGCAGGAGAGTGAGTCTTCTGAGCCTGCCATATTCCAAATCTCTGAGGGTGGAAACCTGAAGAAGTTGAAAAGGGTGACATCATTGTAAATATGTGAGACACGCAGATATACATACATAGATTAGCACAATGCAGTACATTTCTTTCAAAGGTTTCCCACATAATTGTGGTATTACCTTTCTACTTGCAATACTATAGCTCATTGCCTCATTTTTCTACTTGCAATACTCATCATGCCTTTCTCCCATGTTTTTCAGTAATAAGGGATATATACTACTTTTTGCTAATAGTCAACTAGTCAAGCAATTACGTTAAATACATGACTGTTAACGGTCAAATGTAATTGTCATGGGATGGAAAAGTACATGAAAAGAGTACTCCACATAATTCATTAAAAATCTAGCTTGATCTATGGGTGCTGAACCACCCCTAATCAATCTACTTCATCTAGTAGTTCTTTAGCCGATAAGCCACTTTTCTTATAGCTTTTGCAATCAGCCGTCCTATCAGTATTTTGATATAAATTTCATAAACAAATAACTTAAACACTCATATAGCACCACTTGTTAAAATATTATTTCCTAATTTATTTTAGTTCTTGATTATTATGGCCTTAGGTCGAATCATGGGTTAACAAAAAATAAAGCCTCAAATTTGGAGTGAAAATTTCCGCTATAATCTTTACGTTAAGCACAACCCCCCTTAACTTAGAACCCTGGCTCCGCTCCTGAAAATATGGTGTATAACTAGCTATATACACATGCCTTAAAACATAGGTATTGCAGATAGTGCAAACTGGAGAATAGTATATGTACATGAAGTCATGAATTGGGCAACAACGAAACAGAACAATATGGTTTATAAAGATCCCAACATGAAAAGAGTGTAAAGTTCTAGCCTTCGCTTTGTAATGATCCTCTATTACGTACTGTCTTTTAGCTAGCAATTCAGAGGCAACATTTTTCACTTTGAAATTTAGTTCCATAGAAGCATTTTAATATAATCGATCGTTTAGCAATTACATTTCTTTTGTACCATTTTATGACATTAGCTCAAACAATATACAGAAGTAGGATGTAAAAAATAAAATAAAATAAAATAAATAAATAAATAAATAAATAAATAAAGAGACAATTCTACTTAGGAACTTAGCAAACACCAGAAACAAAGGCAAACTACGCACAAAAAACTAGGAGTCGTCTAGTCAAACTACACATTTGTATATCACAAAGGCATTTTTCGTGGTAGATCTCACTTCAAAGCATGAGATGCTTGACGGGTGTGTTTAGAGTATCTGTCTCATAATGAGGAATGAACATCGAAAAAACATATGATGTTTGGTGTAAGGGTATGGGTATAGACACACAAACAACGATTCATCAAACCTGCCAAAAGATTCGACTGTTATAACTGACTTTCATTCCCAAATCACATTCGCATCCAACCCATACCCATAGAAAAACCCTGACTAACCCAAACAAATCTACGAATTCTTTTTCTCATATCGTACACATTATCGACGAAATAGCCGGTTACCCAAGACCACAGCCATACTAATATGATCTCCAATATTCCCTCAAATATAATCTAAACAATTAAACATCTACAAAACATGTGCTAAATTCACTATAAAAAAAATTTTACATACTTTTCTTTAATTACAGCACAAAACAACTAACAAGAAAATAAATCATAGAGCCAAAAAGTATAACAAGAATAAATAAAGATATAATAGAAATGAACAAGAGAAACACAAACCTGTGTGAAATTTAGAAGAACCCAGATGGTGGCGAGCTTGGGATCGAACCAGATGAACAAGAATTGATCGACCCATTTCTGAAAGACTAAAAAAAACACTCTTTGCACGATGCTTATTTAGGGTTTTGTGTACACTGTATAAGGGTTTTTTTGGTTTTTGGGTATTTGGGTGTTGTGTCGATTTGTAGAATCAAAATCGGGCATTTGGTCTAGTGGTATGATTCTCGCTTAGGGTGCGAGAGGTCCCGAGTTCAATTCTCGGAATGCCCCTTCGATGATTTTTTTTTTCTTTTTTTTTTATTTTGTTACAATTGTTAATTTAATGGGGGGAGCGTTCGGTCTTTAACTTTTTGCGTATTATTTTTTTTTAACACTATAAGGCTGCCCGCGCAATGCGGGATGGATATCCTGTGACTATATTACAGCTTTACTTGTAGTTTTAACAACCACAAATGTTGCAGTATTAGCTTGTGCTATATGCAACATAAGTTGTACCATGAACCCCATAGTGAAACAACAGTTAGTTATATCTAACAAAAATCTATTATAAATCTTTAGCAAACAGCAACAACAAAATCATAACCCTTTATCCGGTTTCATAAAAAATCCACAACTCAAACACAAATATTTAAATCAAATAACACTTAAACCCCAATTAAAACTGTAACAAAAAAACATCAATTGGAAGAAAGAAAGAGGAGATGGCGGTGTGTGGCAACGTCGTCTCGTTTAGGTGATGGTGACGGTAAATGCTTGTATTGCCACTCACATTTTCCCGCCACACATTTCATTTCATTTCATACTTCCCCCAAATTTTCACACACACAGCTCCAATAAATCAGTGACGGACCCAGAAACTTTTCGATCGGGTGGGCCATAACAAATGCGAAAAAGTACTAAAACTTAGGGCCCGTTTGGTTTATAGACGGGATTAGGATTTGGATTTGGATTTAGATTTGATATTACGTTTTAATTAAATGAGGAGAGAGAAAAATATAATAATATAATATATAATATATGTTATAAATGAATATAATTTAAAATTTTAAAAATATTATTATGATTAAAAAATTTGATTGGTTGAGGTGATAATTGGACCTACTTAAAATGACTAATATGATAAAAGTAGGCAAGCATAGTGGGGTTAACACATGAAAAATAATGGGGCTCATCCCCATTTGTGGGACCTACAAAAACATACCAAACAACTAATTTCTTCCATCAACCCCAAATCCTACCCCGATCCCCTCAAACCAAACGGGTCCTTAACTACTACTCCATCCGTCCCAAAATTATTGTCTCCCGACAAAAAACACACAGTTTAAGAAAACATAATCATTAATGCATTATCTCTCTTACTTTTTTACAAAATGTTACTTTTACCCTTACGGAATTAATTAAATCTTTGAATGATGTTTGTAATTTTTAGTAACATTAGGTGCAATATGGTAAACTTGCTACATTCTTCACAACTATATTTGAAAGGGGACAATAATTTTGGGACAACCCAAAATGAAAAGAGTGACTATTAATTTGGGACGGAGGGAGTAACTAACCATAAATTATATAATACTTATTAAAACTTTACTAATAACAATAAAATAACAAAGCCAAATAGGAACTAAATAATTGGAGTACATATGTATATCACAAGTAGCATCTCATTATGTTGCATGGTAATATTGTTTAATATATGGCCTAATGATAATTTGGACATGCTACATTTTCAATTTTGGATAGCCCAAAAACAATACATGCAGCCACTATTATTAACCAATTCAATTTTTGGACCTATCAAGTGGCTCTGTCTCTGCAATAAACCAATGGATGACCACAACCACCAGTTAATCCTCTCAAACAAACAGATCCACACATCAAATCCTTCCACTTATTCGCTCTCCTCTTATCAATCGGCCATCCAGTCACACCTCTCCTCACGATGTCGCGATTTATGTGCTCGATAGCCAATTCGCGATTGAGATGACGAGCAATGGATTAGTTACGGTTTCAAGTGATGTGAACACCGGTAGATGGTGTTGGTAGTGGTAACGATGGCGTTCCAGGTGGTGGTGGTTCGAATGGTAATAGATCGGGTGGTTATTAAGGCGGATCCCAGTGATAATTGTGGTGGTGCCGGTGATGGTGGTTCCTGACGTTATCTATGGTGGTGGTGGGGTTAGCAGGGGAAGATGGAGAGAAATGAGAGAGTATGTGTGTGTTTTTAGGTGTAAACTGTGTGTTTTGATAAGCTTTTCAGGTTTATATATGTGTGCAGGTTGCCATAATTAGTAAGTAAAAAGTCTGAATTTTAAGCATTTTGTTAATACAAATATCGCCTAAAAACGTTATTTATATTTTACGATCTTTCTTAGTTTTGTTAACAACAAAAGGTAAAGTTTATTTTTAGCAAATCATAAATATAGTTTAGAAGTCTTTTGCTTAACATCACTTAAACTACATTTACATGTTTTCATAAAGTGATTTCAAATTGTAAAATGGTTAAGTATACTTTAGTATAATGTCATGTGTTAAAAATGTCATATAAGTATATTTAGTAAGTTTTCTAAAAGAGTGTGTCTTGTTAGGATATAAGTAATCAAACATTTTTTAGTAAATCATTCACTTGCTAAACATCTCAAACAAACATTTTTAAGTCTCTACATAAACACTTTTACAAGAATACTTTCTTTCTTAAGTATATCTAAAATTAGAAATAATATATATATACTTACATCATCACTTGCATCACACATGTCCCTTCAAGGAAACATATGTGTAAGAAACATGTTTTATTTTGTGTAGATTTATACTCAAAGTTGACTTTGTGAGATCTTGAGAATATTGAGTTAGATTGTGAAATATTTTGTGTAGGATTTTGTCAAACATGCTGGCGGAACCCTCAGGTATAACGGACGGAACCAAAGGATTGGTTCCGCCGTTTCCGTGGGTTGGTCTGATCCTTTGCCTATAAATAGCAACCAACTCTTTGAGTTTTTCTTATCACTTACAATCATAACATATTACATATACTTTCATTTCTCTCTTCTAACTCAGATTCATTTCATATTTGTGAGCTTTCTTTGTAGCAAGAAGATCACGATTTCACAAGCTTCAATACAACGTTGCAAGACTTGTTAGGATTAGCATTGTGTAAGCTTGTAAATTTTATACACCATTAAATTGTATCAAATTGTAGTGATCGGTAGTATTTTAGTCCTCAAAATACTTAGTGTATCGGGAGTTGTTGTACCCTTGTAAAAGAACTACCGGGAGTGGTTGTACCCTTGTAAAAGAACTCGACATCTAGCTTAGTGTCAGAAATAGGTGTAAGCGACGTGTAAGGTTTTCTCCGCCGGTTAAAGGAGCTTGTTGACTAGTGCAAGAAACTCTCGAGTTGGATACTCGGGGCGTGGAGTAGGGCAAGGAAAAAGAGTTTTTGCAGCCGAACCACGATAAACATTCGTGTTGTGGTTTGATCGTTTCTCACTTTTATTCTTACATATTATTTATTGCTTATTTGTTTAGTTGTCGATTACACGTAAAAGTTTTCAAAGAAAATCAAGATAAAAACCGGTATACTATTCAACCCCCCCTTCTAGGTTTCCACAATTGGTATCAAAGCTACGTTACTCAAGTTTTTAAATATATTGTATCTTAAAACTTGAAACGATCCATGGATTTTGAAAACTTTAAAGAAGGACAATCTATGCGAAGACCACCATTATTTGTGTTGTATGTTTGACTTTAGTAGTCAAAAGGGGTTATTTGACTCATGGATTTTTAATTTTGACTTTAGATAGTCAAACTTCAAATACAAAATGCCATCTACCAATTGAGTCATTAATTTAAATGTTGCTAATGTATATGCTATTTTCAATCCGCACTTTCTAATAGCAAGTTGAAAAGCTATATGTAAACTTTGACTTTCAAAAGTCAAATTGCCATATCCATGACACACACATAATATGTCAAAAGTTCCAATAACACCATTTAAGGTAATTTACAAACTAAACATTAAACAAACCATATAATGAAACAGGAACAACAAAATACGTGGTTAATTGTCATAGGGTACACAACCCATTCATAAACATAAAAAAACTAGAAGAATTCCACTACGGCTGTGGGGGAAGCTCGGTGGAGTTTAAACAGCTCCCTAGCCAACTCCCAATTCATCCCCACATTTTCAGCGTGATCATGGTTCAGATTGCATAGCTTGATATAAAGTTTCTTCAGGAAGGGGGAACAAGCAAGTACAAACTTTATTATTATTAATTCATTAACTGATCTAGGAAAAGATCGAAACACCACCCTCTGGAGCTGGCCCGACCCCATTATGTTGCTTCCTAAATGTAATGAATAACTTTCCAAAGGTAGATCACTTTCCAATGAAGCCTGCAAATTGAGATAGTATTAAGATGCACAACCATGGCAACATAGGTTGACGTATTTGATACATATTGCATTCCACTTACTCTGGTTTCTAGCATATGCAATGTTTGAGCTCCACAAATCATTTGAATGATAAATGCTACCATTGCATTGTTCCCAAAATCGACTCCGGATAGATTTAGACGAAAATAATTTTTTTTTCAAAAATATTTTTTTTTCCCGATTTTTTTTTTCAAAAATTTTTTTTTTGCAAAATATTATTTTTTCCGAATTTATTTTTCAAATTTTTTTTCAAAATTTTTTTTCGAAAATATTTTTTTTTTCAAAATATTTTTTTTTCCCGAAAATATATTTTTTTCCCGAAAATTTTTTTTCCAAAATTTTTTTTTCGAAAATATTTTTTTTTAGAAATATTTCATTTTTCGAAAATAATTTTTTTTTCCAATTTTTTTTCGAAAATACAATTTTTTCGAAAAAAATATATTGTTTCCGAAATATCTTTTCTAAATTGTTTTCGAAATAATTTTTTCAATTTTTTTTTCGAACAATATTTTCATTTTTGAAATGAACTTTTTTTTTTCCAATTTTTTTTTTTTTTGAAAATACCATTTTAAAAAAATATATTTTCGGTAAAAAAATGGAAAAAGAATAACGGATGGTGGACGCAATTTTCGCAAACCACAGCAGGGACCATTTAATGTAATTTACCGTAAAGGACACGTTGATGCATATTTGCACAAACAACAGGACCATTTAATGTAACTTAGATGGTAAAACTGTCATAATACTTAAAGGAAAGACAAAAGATGTCAATTATTCGCTCTGATAAGATTTTTTTTTGCTTTCATCTACTCGAATACTAAATTTGTGGCAAGTCATGGTACGCTTTTGGCAGGTATTAGGCCATATAAAGTTTCTTCAGGAAGGGGGAACAAGCAAGTACAAACTTTATTATTATTAATTCATTAACTGATCTAGGAAAAGATCGAAACACCACACTCTGGAGCTGGCCCGACCCCATTATGTTGCTTCCTAAATGTAATGAATAACTTTCCAAAGGTAGATCACTTTCCAATGAAGCCTGCAAATTGAGATAGTATTAAGATGCACAACCATGGCAACATAGGTTGACGTATTTGATACATATTGCATTCCACTTACTCTGGTTTCTAGCATATGCAATGTTTGAGCTCCACAAATCATTTGAATGATAAATGCTACCATTGCATTGTTCCCAAAATCGACTCCGGATAGATTTAGATTCTTGAGGGATACAAATGCCGCAGGGACATTCATCCATGAGCTACCTTCTGCCAATAACTACAACAGGTCGAATTTTCAGAATTTATAAAGATTGCATTTCATAAGTAGTAGCAATTATTTTAAAAATCTATAATTTGAAGTGTGAAACTCAAATTGGTCTTACCTTGCACTCCTGAAAATCCATTGTAAGGGACTCAAGTTTGGGAAGACTTCTCAGCTGAAATATATTGTAAGTTGTGATTGTGGTGACCTGGTTCCAAAGACCAAATGACAAATACAACTTCTTCAGATTCCCAAGTTGTGCAATATCCAATAGTCTCATCTCTTTAGTATCAGTACAATTGATTTTTAGAGACTCAACTAAGGGACAACCAGCAATAAAGTCCCAAATTGTACCGGTCAGAAATTTGACGAATAAAAATTCTAAGCTCAATAGATTTGGGAAACCTTCAAAGGATACCAAACTAGGTAACGTACACCAATGAAGTTCCAGATGTTTCAACTCCAAACGAGTGTACATTTGGGTTGACAAGATAACTGGTTCACCATACCAGTTATGTATAAGAAGCTCTTCAATTCCTCGCTGACCTAACAACAACAACAACCAATCATGAATGTCTTCATAATTGAAGTCATCTTGTCCAAACAAGGTTTTAGGCTCTACAGAGAAGACAAACCTTCTTATGGGACCTTTGAGCTGAAGCAGCAATCTGGTAACATGCATCCCTTCAAACTTATTTGTCAAAAAATAAAAGAAATCCTCATCACTATGACATCGGTGAGCAACATCCACTTAAACCTCCAGTTTTTCGCTAAACTGGATGTCGTCACCGCCTCTTTTAGTGGAAAACGGTTCAAAATATTGGTGATAACGTTATCCGGCATGTTGCTAATATAATCCGGCATGTAATTCATAACATTCCGTCCAAAAGATATGGTGAGTTATGGAAAACGAAGGCTTGGATTTCGTCTTGGATTTTTAGTAAATGAGGTTTTTTTACTTTGGATTTGGTTTTTCAATAACTCTGTGTAATTATGGTGGGCATAGGGGTTTTAGTGGGTAGTTTTATTGATTCGCGTTCAAAATGAGCTAGCGTATCAGAGAAGATAAGCTCAATTTGCAAAGTAAACTTCATGAATCGTCCCTAACGTTAACTGTTGGGTTAACTCAGGTTTGGAGGATTGGTTAAAACATGATTGGACTATTATGCCCCTCAAATTATAACAAAATACGTGCGTTGACCGAGCCCAAACTGGTCAAGGGACGCAATCGGCCTAAAAGACACAATGTTTGGACGCATGGCGACGTTTTTTAAAACTTAGGGTGCATTGCGATGTTTTGTGGAAAGTTCAGGGACCAACAGTGTATTTTAGTCTTGAATTAATATGTGGCTCATGATTGAATATTACCCGACTAAAATGCTAAAACGTATACATCATCTTGAGGTCCAAAAGTAGTTTTAGAGCAAACCCACGCAAAACCAAATTATGTTCAGTTACGACGAGACCTAAGTTATTTGAGTTTTGTCAAGTATAATAACGGGAGAGTGCTCCAATAAATGATGAGTCGAGCCAAGTATAACATCTTGTAATCTTGTCGGCCACCTTTAATCCTAACGTCTACTATTAATCTAGAGACATAGTGGGTGTGTACACTTATATCCTTGAGAGAGAAACAAGAGTCAGGAGGGAAAGTCTCACAAGACTTGTAATATTGGCGCACACCTCATTACCCGTGAAGTAGGGGGTATTTATACCTTTACAATCAAACATTGACAGGCCTTTCAACTTATGAGCTTCCCCTCGCAACTATACAAGTGTTGCGAGAGTAAAGGTCTCTCAACAACACAACAATGCAATAAATAGCAACTATTACATGAAAGATCATATACTAATGATTTACTGATGCGAATTTTGCAAATCACAAAAGTTTTACCTCTCAAGTGATCTTGAGAGATTTTGCAATCCTCCAGGCAGTGTACCTGACCGATGTAGTATAGTGAGTGGTAGGTACCGGGGGATTGATCGTTCTCTAGGGGAATAGTGTCGTTAGGATTGTAGTTGATATGTGTTAAATCACATATCGTTTATTCACCGTTTTTAAGACCATAAAGACCAAAAACTTACAATAAATGCCAAATATACGTTGTTTTTGTGTTTTTGAATATGCAGGGACGGATATTGAGAAATTGGACAAAAACGAGCTAAAAACGCAAACACGAGCACGAGAATTGAGAAAGGTCAAAAGCCGAAGCCGGGGAAGGAAATATGCTCAAAAAGTCAAAAGTCATCCTTCAACAATCAAAGAAGTGCAACATTAGCCCTTGGCTTAATTTATGGAGACTGGCAGTATTAGTCCCTGAAGTTACAAGAAATGACAACAATGGTCCTTGTGATTTTTAGCTAACCAAAGCTGCCATTTTATCACAAACCCATTTCAACCCTTAATAAAACACATAAACCCAATAAGCCCAAAAACCCCGTAACCCATAACCCACCATAAACCCGGTTCAGAAGTTAAAACAAATAAATAATAAAAAAAACCCACGTACCCTTTTTCCCTCCCCCCAAATTCACCCCTTTCCCATTTACCCTGTTCCTCCCATGAACCCTAAATCCACTTACCATCAATTACCCCACCCCAATGTGTTTTAACAGCAATTAAGGGTACGATGGTCAATTCACCAACCCCTGACACACCTGACAAAAGGAATGCCACGTGGGAGTTATCCATTGGGTCAGACACGTAATTGGAAGGAACACAAGACTGTGATTGGCTGATTGGTGTCACAAGGGATCTTATGGAGTATATTCGGGATTGATTCTCATTCTAGAGGCTTCTGAGCATTCTCTCCTCAGGCTATAAAAGCTCCCTCAAGTCTCTCATTTGAGGCTGTTAGATAGTGGTAGATTAGTTTAGGAGTAGGTATAGTTTTAGTGATACTTCCAATGTNCATTGTTTTTAAAATCTGTTTCAAAGCCTTCATTTACATTTTCATAAGCTCATTTGAGCTTATCACAGCTTTCAGTGAGATTTTTGATTCATAAGAAGTGGTTAACGAAGTCAACGAGATTCGTGATGGAGATTCTGGTGTTACGGGTGATAGATTAATGGTTCCTGATGTTGTTTAAAAGCCTATTAAAGATAGGCTCTGGGTTGGAGTGCACCCTATGTCAGTTAGGGTTCTAAAGGTTGTAAGTCCTTAATTCCATTTGAGCTTATTGATAAATTGTTTGATTGATTAGTATAGATCTTATGTGATAGCTTGTTTGTTGTTAGTTTCTGCTTATATTCATGATTTGATAGCTTCTTTGATCTTTGGTATTCAGCTGTTAGTTTGTGTAGACTTATTTCATAATACTGCTTAGCTAACTGCCATGACTTGTATGACTGTGATTCATTGTGTGTTGCTGTTATAAACTGTATTTTCTATGCTTATCTCAGCTTTACTGATTAGTGTATAAGCTAGTTTGGTGGATCTGTGGCTTAAGACTTATAGCTGCTTCATATAAGTTCTTTAAATCTAGTTTAAGGAGTGTTTGGATGATGTTAGTTTTGTGTAGTGTAGTGGTTTTGTTGATGTTCTTTCTACATTTCTAGGTTGCATTAGGACATTGTAAGCTTGAACAAGCATAAAACTCATAGTATAAAGGTAGAAAGTCAAAAATTTACTTAATTCTCAAATTTCATCAGCATTGGTAGTTATCTACAGCTGCTATCTTGCATTTGGTTATATATAGGTTGCTTTTAAGACAATTCATTCACAAATTAGTTAAACATATCATTAGGAATAAGTTTTAATCAATAGAAGTTCGAATTAGTCAAAGCATGATGGCAAATCAAAAAGTCAGCATGTACTGTCTCATAGTCACATATATGATTTTTCATTGCTGAATTTTGCATAAATTAGGGTTCAATTGATAAGTAGGCATAGGGCTTTTTGTGTTTCTGGATTCTTTGATTGGTAGTGAAGCTTTTGCCCCCCATTAGTTTGTATTTTTCAGCTTATTTGTACTGCTTATTTGCTTAGGAAAATAGGGCTTAAGAACGTAATTTCTGTCTTAGGTATAAGACTGCATGTTGTGCATCTTGGCTTGTAACCTGAGTTTGATTGATATTTCTATGCATCATTTAGCTGTATTAAGTGTTCTCAATGTTCTCTCAGCTTTTGGTCGTATAAAGTGCTTATTCGCTTATTGTTTGAGCTTATTGTTGGCTGCCATATGTTCATTTGTGTGTTCTGATTGGGATATTGGTCTAAATTCTGTTTGTTTGAGCTTTTCTTAGTTCTATAAATATTCTGTAAAAGTTTTAGATAGTTTGGTGATAAGTGCTTATAAATAAGCACTTATCCAAACTGCTTATTAGGCCAATAAGCACTTTCCAGCTTATTTTTCCATTTTTTATATTTTTCTTAGATTTCAAATTACATTTTAGATTTTCTGTAAAAATTTCATAATTTTCTGAATTCATTTGCTATTTCTTTTTATTTTTAAATAGATTTTAGAATAATAAATCATTTTTTAATTTCCAAATAAATCACAAAAATACAAAAATAGTTTCTGTTTTTATTTCTAAATTTCATTTTCATTTTAATAAGATTTTTAGAAAATAAATTTGTAGAATAAATTTTTTCATTTTAAAATTAGTTTGATTTTCTTTTATTAAATAAAAATACAAAAATAGTTTTAATTCATAGAAAATAAATAAAAAGTCAAAAAAAATATTTTTCTTTTTCCTAAAATTTTCTCTTATCATTTTTAAGTTTTAAAAATTAAATTTGAGCCCGTAGGTTTAGTGTAGCTTAGAATTCGCGTTTTATTTTGTTACGTAGACGTTTTATTTTTAAGTCGCGTTTACGTTTTATCGTTTGTGCTTTATGTACTTGTACCTTTAGTTTCATTAATTGAATTTAGATTGTTATTTCATATTTGTAGTATAATAATCCAAAAATCAGACTATTTTCTCCTATTCACTTCACGAATCACACAACGGAATAAAAATTCCATTCACGCCTTCGTCGGGATACGACCCGAGGAATATTCTCACGAATATTTCTTTGGAATAAACGTACTCTAAAATACTAACATCAGTAGTGTAGGTCAACTAGGTCTAAAGGTGAGGGATAATTCTTTTTGTATTTTTATGTTTAATGAAAGCAAGTAAAATCTTGGGTATTGGAAGAGTGGGCGGAATTAGTTGCTAGTTAACTAACCAAAAACTACAAATAAACTAAAAAAAAACAACAAAATAAATAACAAGAAAAGTAAATGTGGTGAACTCCTTATGTGAGACAAGTGTGTTTACTTAGATTTCACTACTCCCTAGTTATCTTTTATTGGTTTGTTGAGTGTCACAATTGTTTAGTTGAAGGATTATATTCCTTAATACCATTCGTGGGGGCATGTACGTCCTTCCCCAACCCTATGAATATCTATCTCCTCATATGGTGACACGTTTAGTATCCCTTCATAGATTCACCGACATCTACTCATGCATTAAATACAATCAATAAAACCGTAGTACACATCCCATTACGTTTCTTAAAACCTTTAAGCTAGTTACTGTATATGAGATTTAGCCAGTTTTCTTAAGCCTAACGCTAGTCAATCAACCAAACAATAAACAACAAACCAATAATCAATAACTAGGTTTCATTAGATCTAAGCAAACACCAAGTAATCTAAGCTAGCATGTTAATGTAAAGAAAAGACAAACAATTAATGAAACAACACATAGACATATTGAATGATTAAAGGAAGAACTTATCTTTAATTAAACATGGAAGAAAAGAGGGTTTGAAACCCTAAAATTACTGCAAAAGTCGGACTAGGGTTTATCTCCCAAGTTGCACACAAAGTTCCACCACCCAATGAATAAAAAATCCTAAAATATATAGAATTACATATCTGACGGCGTCAGGTTATAATTTCTGACGCCGTCAGAACGCCGTGTCTTAGGGTTTCGTATCGCCCAAGAGATCTCTGACGCCGTCCCGTGTAAATACCACTGGGCCGTCTCGTGTTGTCGTATAGCCTGACGGCCTCAATATTTTTGTACCTGACGCCGTCAGGTATTAACTTCAAAAATTCTTCTGGGGCGTCTAGTGTAAAAATCCACCTCTTCTCAGCATAAGGTGACAGTGTCAGCATCCAAAGCCTGACGCCGTCAGGTGTAAAAACCTGACTTTTCTTGGTTTTCTTCATTCTTGAGCATAAAAACGTCCGAAAAGCTCCAAAATGCTCCATATTCCAGAAATCACGTCCCAAGTACCTAAAATGAGAAAAGAAACATTTGAGGCAATATTTGATCATAAAATCACGACTTAGGGCTTAAATGACCCCCTAAAAACGTGTCAAATAAATCCTTATCATTTACACTTTTTTATGGTCTAACATACTCTTTAGCCAGACATATGTTACTTTCTCGTCACTTTCAAAAGTTAAGTTGTATTAAAATAGTTTGGCATGATAATTTTGTTAGGTATTCATGACTTTTGGAAAAACGCCCTTTCTATCTTTAACATAAATTTTGGATGACTAGTATGACACGTTTTTTAAGTTAAAGGATTGGGCGGTAACACACTCACTTTATTTATATTTGCACCTGTTGTTAATGCGTGCGCAAATATATATTGTTATATAGCATTTAGAAAAGAATAACAATAGTGCTAAAAATACTTTTAAAATAGAAAAATTAACTAAATATTTATTTGCTTTTTCCTAGGGGTGTGGATGGATGGCAAAGGAAAGCAATCGAATGGTGCTTTGCTTTAGTGAAAGGAGGGGAAACCGTCCTTTACCTTTTGTGGCTGAAATACTTTTTCTAACGGTTTACTCTTGTGTGGCAGCAAGCAATCAAAGTGTATTTTTTTTACTTTACTTCTTTTTCTTTGTTCGGTGTGTGTGTCGAGTGTATTTGTGTGTGTGTATGAGAGAGAGAGAGAGAGAGAGAGAGAGAGAGAGAGAGAGAGAGAGAGAGAGAGAGAGACTTTTCACTTTTCAAGGGAAGCAAAAGGAAAAAAAGTCAACGTGACGCTGAGTTGAATGTATAAGAAACCTATCAAGTGTGTCTCCACACTAAATGTCCTTACTACTAGGCTTCATCTCTTTCATTGTGTTTTTAAGTTCAGTTTTAAAGAGAAAAGAAAAGAAACTTAAATAAATTTATGTTATTGAGTTATTTATTTATTTATTTATGTTTATTATTATTATTATTTTATTTTTTAAGGAATGAAAAGAAAAAAACTAGGAGGAAAATGAAAGGGAAATTATGTCTAAATTTTCTTAAAAAAATAGGAAGAAATAGAAGGAAAGTAAAACTTTTACATGTCAAAAGACAAAATTATCCTTACTTTTTAAAGTTTAAACCTTTCAAATATGGATATAATTGTAAATGGATTAATTTTTTTTTCCCTTTTTTCACAACTCAAGAGCACAAAAATTTATTACTTTTTCTTTCTTTTCCTTCAACTCAAGAACACAAAATTTTTACTAATTTCTTAATCTTTTATTGCTTTTACCTTTCTTTTACTTTCTTTTTGTTTTGATATAAAACTCGAAAACTCAACGTTTCAGTTAAGTATTCGACTTGAGTTTGTGCCAAAGAGGCAAAGAATGACATAAACCTAAGTACCTAACCTTGTTCATCCATATTGAATTGAAATTGTTACCCTTTATTGCAAATGTGCATTTTTAAAGGGTCTTATTACAACTAGTTTAAAAAAAAGTGAGACCAAACTGTAAATATTCTAATTCCATGAATCATCAACAAACCTATGAAAAAGCCACCAAACTCGTCACTAACTCGCCGGCCTGACACTTTTACACCTGCGCGTGGCGTACAATCGCCAACATCGTGATCGGAACCAGTGGCATAACATTTTAAAGCTGGTTAGTATTTCTTGTAAGAGAATCTTTATATATATATTTTTTTTTTATTAATACCCTGTTTTTACTTGTGTAGATTCTTATCAAGGGTGTTTGGGGTTGCTTATTCCAGATTCTTATGTTTATACTCAGTAGCAAATAAGAACCTTAAAAATAATCACTTTAGGAAATAATAAGCAATCCCAAAATCCCAAACACACTGCTGGTGAACATCCATCTGATAAGTGTGCTCTTGTTTGATTACGGGTGCGTTTACTAGTGTCGTACGTCGTTACTCGTATTAGTTAAATTTGAATTAGGCAGCGCAATAAAGTGTTTAAGTTTTTGCACAATTACGCCGTTAAATATCAAGTCAAATGATTACGGTACTTTTGTCTTAAGTTATTTCAATTATGCTAATATGAAGGACTGGAACTCTATCTGATACGTTTGTTTATAACTGTAGTATTGTTTGAAAGAATTATGACTGTTTTCTTGGTATGAATATGATAAATAGCTCAAAGGTTTTTTTGTACCAATGCGTAGAAAATGGAAGAAGAATTGATCATGGATGTTGAAGATGGTGGGATAGATACGACGAAGGAAAATAATACTGCCAATGTGGATGATATCGGGCATCAAGTAGATGATTTGTTCGCCAAGGTTGAGAAGGTGAGACTTGTATTTTGTCTTACTTGATCTATATAAGTATGCTAAGTTTATGATTTTCGTCTACTTAATTTGAGTTGTCTAGTGCTTTAGTATGTAAGGGGTGTTTGGTTACTGATAAGGTGAACAGTTCTGGAGGACAGTATATGTCTTGGTGTTGTTTACTGTTTTATAAGTTATTATAAGGGTTTGGTCTACTGATGCTAGTGTCTTCTACACCTTGTGGTCTATCAGTATTTAGTTTTCATTGTGTAATGATGAGGATTAATGATGAAATATGCGAGGGATTGTATTTGATTTTTGTGATAAAATGGTTGCTGTTTAAAAAAAAAAAAAAAAAAATTAAAAAAGATCTATGCCGCTTTATCTTTCAAAATAAAGTAGTGGTGGCCTATTTTGTGAGATAGAATTGGAAACGTGTAATTGCAACTGTAGGTCCTTTGCAAACATTATTTATTCTAGCTTTTATGCGTGTTTGCAGCTTGAGCAAAGAGTAAATGAGATTGAACAGTTCTACTTGTCTTCAAGCAAAAAGCAATCCAATGCTTCTCAGAAAAGCTTGTTAGTGAAGGATAAAGACAAGGTAAAGCATATTCCAGGATTTAAGAAACATCAACAGGAAGCAGCACGTAGAGAGGCAGTTGCTGCTAAGAGAATGCAGGAGCTTATGCGACAATTTGGTTCAATTCTGCGTCAGGTTATACGCTGTACCTGACAAATTTCTTTTTTCTATGTTTATTAGTTCAAAGAAAATTTTTGGACAATGGTTGTATGTCCCATCTCAATTCCATATTTCATATATCATCGTGGGTTTAAATTTGGTTTTATAGCTAGGTTTTGCTATCTTGATTCACAAAATTAATTTTAGTTTATGCATCATATTGCAGATCACACAGCACAAGTGGGCATGGCCATTTATGCAACCTGTAGACGTTGAAGGTCTTGGATTGCGTGACTATTACGAGGTAATGCCCTTCAGTACTTTCTCACCTTTTATATGTTGGCATAAAAGTTAATAAAGGCATGCCCACCACAGAACAGTTCCCAGAGGCCTGTTCAACAAAAATCCTTAATTCGTCCGATTATTAGATGTCGATTAAGACAATTGCACATATCTTCTTGAATTATGGGGCAACCGGGCGAATATATATGTAGTTATTTGTAGGATCCCCGTCACATATACTATAATATTTGGGAGGCCAATCTCATCCTACATACTGACATAAAATTTTGATGGGAAAATTGTCTAAAAATACATTCAACTTGCCAATTTTTACTATTGTATGCATTAAACTTATTTTTTTTCCTATTGTATACACAAACTTTGTTAATCTTACTATTGTATACACAAACTTTGTTAATCTTACTATTGTATCAATACACAAACTTTGTTAATCTTACTATTGTATCAATAATTAGTGTGCTTAATCACTGCCACGTCATAAAATAGGCGTATTATTGATACACTAGTAAGATTAACAAAGTTTGTGTATACAATAGGAGAAAAAAAAGTTCAATGCATTCAATAGTAAAAAGTGGCAAGTTGAATGTATTTTTAGACAATTTTCCCAATTTTGATCTAATAGATATAACGACTTTATAGTCCATATGTTTTTTGAGAGCCTAACTATCGACGATTAACTCATACCGTTCGTGATCCGTATAGATAAGTTAATACTTTTTAGAAAAATAAACTAAGTGACACTTATAAAGAACAAGAAATGCAAATTGGGTGATCCTTGACAGTCGCGGCCATTGTTGCTCAACAGTTATTGGTATTTCTTCTCTGATTTGGTAATAATCTACTCAATTGTGTTAAATCCATCTTCGATTTCAAATTCCTTGACAGAGTAACGTACTTTTATTCCTGTTGCTGTATCTCCGCATTTGTTTCTTCTAAATTACCGGCTGATGAGCTTTGAAAACATACAATCATACTTTACATCATAGGTTTGTATGTATGTAGCTTATGTGAGTAAGAATGTAGGATATTGAAAGCATTCCAAGGTGATGAAGAAAATTTTTGTTGAACCAACATTGGCATAAGACTCTTTGGTAGCCTCTATGCTTTGTTTTAAACTTGTTAAGGATATTTTTGTCATTTGTGCCAGAAAAGCTATGATAACAGCCTTCTATGTATAATGTGTGATCCTTAGATTGTTCTAACATTTGGTGCATAAAAGAGAACTCTTCCACCTATGTTCTAATTTTAGGAACCACTGTTTCTTCCATTGATTTATATAACAATGCTGTGTATCAGGTGATCGATAGGCCAATGGATTTCAGTACAATAAAAAATCAAATGGAGGCCAAGGATGGTACTGAATACAAACATGTTCGGGAGATATGTTCGGATGTGAGGTTGGTATTTCAGAATGCCATGAAATATAATGATGACAATAGTGATGTGCATTCTATGGCCAAAAATTTGTTGGATAAGTTTGAGGAGAAATGGCGTCAGTTTTTACCAAGGGTTACAGAAGAGGTAAATATATAGGTGGAAATTGATCACTTTAGCCACTAAAATTTTTGAATACTTAATGAGAAAAGTGGATAAAGTGAGCATTATAAATATCGTATCACTATATAGGTTAAAGCATTTATCATTACTAGTTTTTATGTTTTGGTGAAATATATTTGTGCTTAATTGAGATATATGCTGTTCGAGCAGGAAAAAAGGCGAGAGGAAGAGGAAGCAGAAGCACAGTCTAATATACAGCGTGCCCAGGAAGCAGCTCATGCCAAACTTGCTAGGGATCTAAGCAATGAGGTAAAATAGCTATCTTTCCTTGAAAATTTAGGCAAGCATTTGTACATGAAATGTTCATTCATAAGTTATGTGGTTGCTGTTTGGTGTCTATAGAGGTCAACGAATGATATATTTTAGGGTAGGCATCATGATTAAACTGGTCGTATTTGTTTGACCTTTATAATTAATAATGCGCTAAGGGGGTGTTTGGGAAAAATCACGTTTGCAAAACCACGTTTGCAAAAAGTAGGTCCTTACCTCCGGTTGCAAAACTGCGTTTTCAGTAGCAAAATCACGTTTTCAGAAGTATTTACCAAACACTCAAAACTGATTATTTGCGTTTTCCAATCGCAATAATCAGATAATCCACCTCCAAACGCAATCCCAAACACCCCCTAAATATGATTACAATTTTTAACCCATTTTATTTGTTGGTAATATTTTTATTTTTATTTTTTGAATGAGGTGATTTAGGATAATTTGAGCAGTTGATAAATTTTAGATGACTTTGACCCCATTGACACCTTAGATATAAGTTTTAACCTGAATTGACCCGTTTATAAATAAAATGGGTTAAAAATTGCCACCTCTAATAAGCTGCATTACTGAGAGTTTGAACTGACAAGATATTTTTTTGCCAGCTTTATGAAGCAGATATGCACTTGGAAGAACTGAGAGAAACTGTGGTTCAGAATTGCAGGTTCCTTTTCATCATCTCATCATATCTGGATATTTAGACATAAATGCTAAGACATCAATTCCTATAGGAGCCACAGTCGGTACAAAAATTTTAACAAAATGTGAATGCTTTGAAGCTTAAGTGATGATAAACAAGGGGAAAATATCAAATCTGAAAAATAAATATAACGAGACATGGCTCAATAAAAGCTGTTTGTTGAATAATTGTCTTTCACACCACTGGTTAAATCATTACCAAACTAAATTTTCATCAACCTTAGCCCTCTTCACTTGTTTACTACGGAGTATTTCATTTTAGTATTTTCTTCATTCCAAATAATGCAACGTTTTTCTTAAGCGTGAACATATAGGTGATGTTATTTCAATCTGTTGTCTTGATTTATACTTATTAAGGGGTTATCTTAAGTATTAAGTTAGTAGTGATTTTTTTTTAGTTAGGTCTTAAATTAAGTGTGGATCTTTTGGATGGGCATGTCCTACTTCTTTAAATGTTTTTTTGTCCAGCGCAGAAAACAATGATTCTACTCTTAGTCTTAGCTTGCATTGCTTTCTGATTTTGAAGCATGTGAAATAATGTATCTTTAGGAAATTGTCGGTTGAAGACAAAAGAAACCTTGGGATGGCTCTCACTCGGTTATGTCCTGAAGATCTTAGCAAAGCACTTGATATAGTAGCGCGACATAACCCAAGTTTTCATTCAACAGCAGTAGAGATTGATCTTGACATTGATTCTCAGGTCATAACATCTTCTTTGTATAATGTCTAACTTGACACATATATTTAAAGTCAAGTTTACAACCTTAACTTTCATTTGTACCCCTTCCCTTCATACCATAAAACTATTGATAAGTGTTTGATGTTAAATATAGTTGCTGTAAATATTTTGTGCAGAGTGAATCGACTCTATGGAGGTTAAAGCATTTTGTGAAAGATGCTCTACATGGTCATATCAAGAATGATGCAGCCATTGAACTCAGAAACAAAGCTAATGGTCTTGTGAACGCCACCAAAGTGACCAAACCGATAAGCACCACCAAAACCAACACATCCAAACGAAAACAGATATGTAATGCACTTGCCAGGACTGCAAAAAAAAGGGATGAGCAATGTTCTTTTTAGAAATCGCACATTCTTGCAACCATAACACTGGTAGCCATTTTCTTTTGGGCCTTAGTTTGACTCGATTTAAGGGAAGACGAGAATATGGCTGGCTGACTCATTTGACGACTAAACTTGGTAAGTGGTTCTGGGATCTTTAATCTGGGCAGAAGAGACTGTAGCAAGATTTTGTTAGAACATCAGGTTCTTGACATGGCCCACTTTGAAGGTAATATCATTAATGTATCGTTACACAATCACAACGTATGTTGTATGCATAGATAATTCACTTGTTAATGTCATTGTTGGTGTTTGTTCCTTGATTCATGCATCATCATTAGAACCCAACACTAACATTAATATATTCAACCAAGTCACAAGTTAGCGTTGAGTGTATCTGGATGAGATTTTTTTTTTTTTTTTTTTAAGCTCAAGATGCGTATATTTATATATTTACAGAGGATTTATGTAGCTGAAGTTGAGCATAGATGTTATAGTACAATGGGTGGGAAAAACCTGACTTTTGTTACAAATGGATTCTTGGAGGTTCAATAAATTAAATTATTATGTAAATAGTATAACAAGTTTGTGTTGATAGGAAAATGTTGTGAATTGGTACACTAACTATAAGGGAGTTAATACATGGTGTTCTATGTATGCTCATACAGAGGTTAGATTAAAAACAGAAGTTCAAGTACGTACTCATCTTAACTATCTATACTTCTATACTACATATAAAGGAAAAAGAGTCAAAGTGGAAAAGTGAAAAGTCAATATTGTTGAAATATTGAAATGTTGAAATCTTATTAAAGGAAACTAGTTATAATGCCCGCGCACGCGCGGGTTTTTTAAAAATTTTTTTTTTTGAAATAATTATTTAAAAATTTTAATCTAATTACATCTTATCTATATTTTTTGTATTTGTCTTCTAATTGTGTTGTGGATAAATATAAAATGTTACCTAATAAGAAAATATTTTTTTTAAATATCTTATTTATATTTTTTGTATTTATCTTCTACTTGTGTTATGGATAAATATAAAATGTTACTTAATAAGAAAATAATATTTTTTTTAATAAAATTATTACTAAATAAGGTATGGTTCCAATTTTTTTGAAATGAAAAATTCCCAATAGGGGTTTTGTTTTATTATATAAAAGATTATGAATGTAATTAATATTATTATTAAAACACCCAATTACATAAAAGTACAATGATTTATTCACATTGTACAACCAAATTAAATACAACCAATTAAAACACAAACCGGGTTGACCCGGGACGCTTCAAACCCGACGGGTTGAGCCGGTTTAATTTGACCCATTTTCGACCCAACCTAGAAAGTTGACCCGATTTAAATCGACCTANTAATGGTTAATTACATTATAGCATACCAAGCAATATGATTCATATCCTTTGCCATTGATTAGGCCATATAACCCTCTACTAAGCACCCCCTAAATGAGGATGATCTTTTAACAGATATATAATTTACGGTTGTTAGTATGTTTTCAAATCTAAACTAATTCCCTAATGAGATTATATGGGCATGTTTATAAATAGACGAGTACTCAACGGGATTTTATAGCGGCAAATTTATAAACATAGCATTCAATATTCACAAGAATGTTGACATGTGTGTTATTAGTTTTTATCTTATAACTGATGTAATGTTTTACTTTGAGTTTCATTAAATGTTTTTATATATCGTTTTATAGATGTTAAGAATTTTTTATAGACTTTAGTTATCGTATAGTACAACCGTTTGCCCAATTACATTTTGATCGGTTCAGGTTCTATTTTAAATACTACACAAAACACTCACCACAATATCAAAATCATTAATTATTGCCGCTAAAAATTTCCGTTGCTATGCACGGGTACTCGCCTAGTGTTTAAAGAAAGGGTTATTGGACATGTGAACCATAAAAATTGGATTAATCATGTAAGCATTTATTCTATCTTGTCTTTTGATAAGTGTGTTGACTTGACATAGAAGTGGATCTTATCTTTTGATAAGTTTTATAAGTGTTTTGATTTCTTGGAATATAAGGCTGCCCACAGAAGGACTTGACGATTGACTAGGACGGATCCCCCACTCGATCGCTTTACTGTGGGGATTCGATCGCCCCACGATTTTTTTTGAAATGGGTCGTCCTTGCGATCGAGTTAAATTCACACATTTCTTTTGCGTTCAATTTTTACTACCGTTGCAATATTAACGTTGGAGTAAAAAAAATAAAAATAAAAATAAATGGTACTAGCCGTTGCATATGAACGTTTGAAAAATAAATAAATAAATAAATAAATAAATATAAAAAATAAAAATATCTTTTAACACACTTATAAATACCACATATTAACATAACATATTTACACACTTCAAATTCACAAAATCTCACAATTATCTCTATTCAGAATGTCTAAGAAAACACAACAACCAAAAGGCCAAAAATCCCGATTACCACAAAACATCCCGCGATTAACACCGGATTCGAATTTCCAGTTAACCGGTGTCTCACCAAACGTTAATTTCCGACCCGCTACTCTTGATTATCAATCTCAACAACCTCCACAACAACAAACTAACAATCCATTTGCTATGAACCATCCTATCAATCGTCCATTTATTCCACCGTATCAAAACAACTAACAACCACAACAAAGCCACTCCCGTCGAAGCCAACAATCTATGTATGGCTCACCCGAATCGTTGTATCGTCTAACAATGGACTCATCAACGTCAAACCGGTTGAACCACCTGGGTTGAACCAGGTTTCAAAACATTATGTTAAATTTCCAAATCTTCAAACTTTTATTGTTTTTCGTTTATAACCTATAAACTTTTTTTATCAATAAACTATGTGAAAAGTTGAAATGTTGAAAGTTAATTTTGGTAAGTATGACTTATTGTGAAAAACGCAGGTTCTAAACTTGGTTGTAAACTTTTGATTTCGGTAAGTATGGCTAATAAAGGAAACAAGTTTATGCTATGAACAACCATGACTACAGCCATGCGTTTCATCACATATATGATACAACTTTTTGAACAATGAATGTCTATCTATACTACCATGAATAATACATCTTTTATATTTCAAACACTTTCAAAGTGGCGGGAAAATTCTAACTCTAAACCCTAAAAATTACACGCTACACAAAACACTTGATAAATTGAACGTTACACAAAACACTCACCACAATATCACAAATCGTTAATTATCTGCCGCTAGAAACCGTTGCTATGCACGGGTACTCGTCTAGTTTATAAAGAGTTTATGGTCAAACTTGAAAAAGTGAAAAGTCAATATTCTTGAAATGTTGAAATGTTGAAACCCACTAATAAAGGAAATTATTGAAACCTATGTTGAAATCGTTGAAACAACCGAATGTTGAAAAAAATTAGACAGCCATGCGTAATTAAACAGCCATGCGTATTAAAACATTAAATGGTGTCATTGAAAGGAAAGTATTTTGAAATATTGAACATTCAAAGGAAAGTAAGACTTTTTAAAAAAAGCCATGTGTCTGAAATAATTTAGGCTGGACACAGTCGTGACCCAATTTGCATCATCATTCCGGCTGCCACTTCAGCTTTCTCTCTCTTCAACCCATTTTCACCTCTCTCCTCACAATCGTGACCCATATTGCATCATCATTATTATTAATTTAAAAAAAAAAAAAAAAAAACCATTTTAATTCAAATATTTTATATATTTCTCTATACGTGTACATGCATGTGTAAATACTCAAATATTATTTATACGTGGAGGGGGACATGCATGCAGACTAGCAGCTATGTCACCTTTCCACACTTCCAAATAATTCGAACATATATGCCAGCTATGTCATTTCCATTTCCATACTTCCAACTCAAGAAAACACACACAAACACACATTAGAAGGTGAAAAAAAAACAAAAATCATGTCGAGCAATGAGGACACATATGTTTCAAGTTTCAAATTTTGGATGTTTCATGTTTCAAGTTGGTAATTCTTTTTTTGATGTTCCAAGGTATAAATAATTATATGGTTTTGGATGTTTCATGTTTCATGTTTGTACCAATCGGTCGACAGGGCAACCGATTGTGGATATATTCCTCCAGCGACCGAATTCGACAACAACCCTCACAGAGGGAGCGACCGAATCTCAAATCGGTCGATCAATGCCTCGACCGAATGTTTTCCGGCCCTTAGTGGCTAGCCTTAAAGAGTATAAGTATTGAATGGGCTCTTTAAACATTAATGAGGAAACTATTGAATGGCCATGTTAGCTATAGCAACTTAACTACAAACAGCCATGATATCGACACAAGTTGAAGGAAAATATTCAAAAGCGATTCATCTCTTTAAAACATGGCAGGAAATTGTGTTCATCACTTCAATTTAAACCACAAACTTCAAACATTATATATAGCAAGTGTTTTCCAAATGCTTATATGGTCAATGAAGGTGCTGCTATATGGTCAATGAAATTCATAAGTAGTGAAACGTGACTCAAATGAGGAAAGTCTTTAAGTATATTGCAATGAAAGGAAAGTATATTGCAATCAAAATAGTCAATGAAATTAAGAATGTTAGGAAATGATTTCTAAAACATTGCTGTAGATGTTGACATATTGTATGTTAGGAAATGATTTCTAAAATATTGCTGGACAAAATTTCGATTTCAAACATATACTTTTTTGATTTCAAACACAGATTTTTTAAAGCGGGAAAAGGGAAAATTCAAATTTAACATTACCTATTGTCTATAATTGTTATTCCGATATTTCATTATGATCAATCCGTAATTATATATTTATATGCACCTTTTGAAAATTTTACTTTTTTATAATGATCATTCTTTAATTGTGATACATGGCACATTTTTATATAAGAAATTGTTGTTTTTTCAATCGTAATATGACTTCTGAAGTTGAGTTACGTAGTATATCATTTATCATAAATTAATTTAAGACGCCATGTTCATGAAACTAATTAAATGAGTTAATATCATGTTATCGAATTACGCTATGTGATTTTACTAATGCATCTTTAATATTTTGTGTATACTTGTAAATGAATAGTCATATTGATGTAGATTTAAGCTAAGTCGAGGAGAGTCTTCATTCTTTCCTTAATGATGTTATTATTTTTATATTTATTGTTTCAAAAAATAGATTATCCTTATATTTATTTCATGATTATATGATTTTTGTTAGGGCAAATGGCACAAAAAGGTACCCAACTTAGGGTCTATTTTCAATAAAGGTACTCAACTTTTTTTCTTGCATAAAAAGGCGTCAAACTTTTTTTTTGTGGCGGATTTGGGTTTTTAACTAACTTCCGTTAACCCACTTCGTTAGAAAATTACATGTTTGGTCCTTGAGTATATATAATCGTTTCATGGACAGTCCAACACCACTAAAAAAAATTCAAAAAAAATATTTTCGCAAAAAAACTTCAGAAATTAAAAAAAAAAATAAAAATAAAAAAAAATTAAAAAAAATCAATTTAAAAATATTTAAAAAAAATANCTTTTGAAAATTTTACTTTTTTATAATGATCATTCTTTAATTGTGATACATGGCACATTTTTATATAAGAAATTGTTGTTTTTTCAATCGTAATATGACTTCTGAAGTTGAGTTACGTAGTATATCATTTATCATAAATTAATTTAAGACGCCATGTTCATGAAACTAATTAAATGAGTTAATATCATGTTATCGAATTACGCTATGTGATTTTACTAATGCATCTTTAATATTTTGTGTATACTTGTAAATGAATAGTCATATTGATGTAGATTTAAGCTAAGTCGAGGAGAGTCTTCATTCATTCCTTAATGATGTTATTATTTTTATATTTATTGTTTCAAAAAATAGATTATCCTTATATTTATTTCATGATTATATGATTTTTGTTAATATCATATTATAATCTGTATATTTAATCTTTTAATTCAGTGTTCAAGTTTGATCCAACGAAGGACTCAGTTTTACAAGTACAAGAAGGTGACTACAAGAGATGCATCACAACCAAGCCCATAATGAAATACAAAGACAGTCCCGCCAAGTCCAAGCTTGTCGAATCAGGAGCATTCTATTTTATTAGTGGCGCTGAAGGAAGTTGCGACAAGGGTGAAAGGCTTGCAATTGAGGTTTTGTCTCACAAGCATGCAGGCGGCTCGAGTGCTGCATCTACACCTTCGGCTACACCTTCTTCATCTCCTAATGGCTCCTCGTCAAACATTGTTCCTCCTCCTGCTAATGCCCCTAAAGCTAATGCCGCGAGATCAATTACTGTTGGTGTTTCGAGCATGGTTATGACTGCTTCGGTTACTGTATCGATGGCTTAGAGAGATTTTCTGATTTTGTTCCATGTGTTTTATGACTTTTGTTTTGTTTCTTAGGTTTGTTTGGATTTGATTAAACTTGTTTATCATTAGTTGTGTTGGTTGTGTTTAAACATTGTGGTACTTGTTTGCTTAATCATAGTATTATTTTTGTATATTTTGATTGATCTTATTTCAACTCTTTTAGTACCTTACGTGATCTTGTTTGTACGCTGGCGTTGTTTTTAGTTGTACTTGATCAATTTGAGTAAAAACCTTGACCGATTAATTTTGTTTTAAAAAGTTAAAAATCAGTTTTTTAGATACATATATTTATTCATTTTAAAACTTTCCAATAATCCTTCCAAGATTAAGTTTTAATAATAAAAATTTGAAGGATATGGGGTATGTTTTATTTTCCAACAACTAAGGGCATGCTTGGTTCAAATTAGGGGGAATGCAAAGCAATGTAATGAGCAATCCCCCCAATTTATTGGGTAATGACTCATTACCCACTATTTGGTAATGGTTAATTATATTATAGCATACCAAGCAATATGATTCATATCCTTTGCCATTGATTAGGCCATATAACCCTCTACTAAGCACCCCTAAATGAGGATGATCTTTTAACAGAAATATAATTTACGGTTGTTAGTATGTTTTCAAATCTAAACTAATTCCCTAATGAGATTATATGAGCATGTTTATAAATAGACGAGTACTCAACGGGATTTTATAGCGGCAAATTTATAAACATAGCATTCAATATTCACAAGAATGTTGACATGTGTGTTATTAGTTTTTATCTTATAACTGATGTAATGTTTTACTTTGAGTTTCATTAAATGTTTTTATATATCGTTTTATAGATGTTAAGAATTTTTTATAGACTTTAGTTATCGTATAGTACAACCGTTTGCCCAATTACATTTTGATCGGTTCAGGTTCTATTTTAAATACTACACAAAACACTCACCACAATATCAAAATCATTAATTATTGCCGCTAAAAATTTCCGTTGCTATGCACGGGTACTCGCCTAGTGTTTAAAGAAAGGGTTATTGGACATGTGAACCATAAAAATTGGATTAATCATGTAAGCATTTATTCTATCTTGTCTTTTGATAAGTGTGTTGACTTGACATAGAAGTGGATCTTATCTTTTGATAAGTTTTATAAGTGTTTTGATTTCTTGGAATATAAGGCTGCCCACAGAAGGACTTGACGATTGACTAGGACGATCCCCCACTCGATCGCTTTACTGTGGGGATTCGATCGCCCCACGATTTTTTTTGAAATGGGTCGTCCTTGCGATCGAGTTAAATTCACACATTTCTTTTGCATTCAATTTTTACTACTGTTGCAATATTAACGTTGGAGTAAAAAAAATAAAAATAAAAATAAATGGTACTAGCCGTTGCATATGAACGTTTGAAAAATAAATAAATATAAAAAATAAAAATATCTTTTAACACACTTATAAATACCACATATTAACATAACATATTTACACACTTCAAATTCACAAAATCTCACAATTATCTCTATTCAGAATGTCTAAGAAAACACAACAACCAAAAGGCCAAATATCCCGATTACCACAAAACATCCCGCGATTAACATCGGATTCGAATTTCCAGTTAACCGGTGTCTCACCAAACGTTAATTTCCGACCCGCTACTCTTGATTATCAATCTCAACAACCTCCACAACAACAAACTAACAATCCATTTGCTATGAACCATCCTATCAATCGTCCATTTATTCCACCGTATCAAAACAACTAACAACCACAACAAAGCCACTCCCGTCGAAGCCAACAATCTATGTATGGCTCACCCGAATCGTTGTATCGTCTAACAATGGACTCATCAAAGTCTTCCTATTCAAGTTATCAACATTATTCTCCGGTTAACCGCATGAATCTTGATGCTTGTGATTTATGGATCAATTATGCAACAATCCAGATTTTTATGTTGGAACCGGTTCGGGTTATCCAACTGAAGCTTATCCGAATCAAGAGTATTCTATGGGTCAAGGTTCGGCTCATGGATCGTATCACGATTCGGTTTCAAATGATCATCTTGGTGATGATGACGACCACAACACTCTTTCGGAAGAGATGTTAGTTGCGATCCCTTCAAATGTGAAAAAATTAAAAAGTCTAGAAAGCCAATAAACTAGTGCCACGTGTTCCCCACCCATACCCTCCCTTTTTCCTTTAATATTTTTTATTGGAGGATATTTTGGTCATTTGACTCATTTTTTCAATTCAAACGCAAATAACTTTCAAACGACAAACTTTTATAAAAAACCGATTTCACCACAATTTTTAACATTTGATTCTCTTTAATTTGGTATAAATCTTGTTAATCGTTTATAAACTTTTTTTTTACATATTTATTGGGTAATGATTTTCTTGATGTTTTGCTATTTTTGACCCTATTTTTTACCTTAAAAATTGCCGAATCATAAAATACTTCAAACACAAAAGTTTTAGATTTTGGTTCACTCTTTACCCAGAAATTTGAATCACTCAATTTTGATATGATATGAGTGAGATATTGCACATTAAAAATGATGTTTTAGTCATATTTGTTGCACACAAGGTGTTTGATGAAATGTCTAGCTTAGATTTTAGCGTTAAAATTGCGTTAAATGCACTAATTTTTATACCACAACGCATCATTAATCATTTTATTAATGCAAGATTCAAAAAGTGATGTGTTTTAATCATTATTTTTTAAACAAACTGATGAACCTATTATAACATAATAGCTAAAAGTCAATAACTGATGAACAAAAAACAACTAATGTTTATCAACTAAAAAAACATAAACTAACTGATGTACCTATAACTTATGATAACACAAATAAACTAACCGATGAACCTATAATAAAAATTGATGAATCAAAAAAAGTAACTGACGAACAAAATGTCTTTTTAAAAAATCGGTCAATATGGTTTATCAGTTAAAAAAAAAAAAAAAAAAACTTTTTGAATCTTACATTAATAATGACTAAAGGTGCATTGTTGTACAAAAATTAGTGCATTTAACTCGATTTTAAGACAAAAAATCTAAGGTAGACATTTCATCAAACACATTGTGTGCAATAAATATGAGTAAAACGTCATCTTTAACGCGTGATATCTTACTCATATGACATTTGATTTGAGTGATTCAAAAACCTTTGTAAAGAGTAGACCAAAATCTATATTTTCATGTTTTAAGTTTTTCACGATTCTGCTTTTATAAGGGTTAGGTTGGCCCACAAACATTTTTTTGCCATAGTTCAAATAGTTAAGTCACTAATTATCATTCTAAAATAGCAGTCCAACAAGAATCGTCTGAATCTTTAAATAAAAGAACTTAAAAAGCTGTACGTTGTACGAATTAAAAATAGACTTGGGGATAGTCTCAACCCATTAGACCGATTCATCTAATTTAGCTTAGTATTCTAATTAGGGCGTTTCATATCAAAGACAACATTTATCAACCCTTTAATAAGTAATTAGGACAATATAGGGCTTCTAGTTGGATATAAATAGTGTCATATACAAGAACACAACTCCAATAGCTCACCAGGGATACAAGTGATTCATATGATGAACGAAAGACCTGCACTCGTCTATTTCTCTCCGATTCCATCAATGATTCATTGCCAAGCGATACATATGATTCCCTGGAAAAAATTAATTATTGTATTAGAAGTTTGGTTTTATATCAAAAAAATAAATAATAAAATAAATAAATTAATAAATAAATAAAATTAAGAGCTTGTAAAGGACTTACCTCTCTATCATACCAACAACATCTAAACCAGCTGATTATCTATAATACTATAAGATTCAGTCCCTAAATTTAATGTGGAGTTATAATGATAGAGTTTTTAGAGTTAGAAACAAGTTGGAGTCGTTTAGTAGTTACATAGAGTACAAGATAGCTAATGCTCGAAATTCAATGCAGCCTCATAATAACTAGACAATCATGAAAGGAGATGAAGTGCAAGGGTTGCCCGAATTGATCACATGACATTTAGTTTAGAATTAAAAGTCGGTTAGATGAAGTGCAAGGGTTGTGAAAGGTTTCAAAAATAATTAATGATTTAACCTAATTCATGCCTATATAAACCGGCCAAAATCACATTTAGTATGTATATTTGAAGATGATTCACACATCTTTTAGATCTTTGATTATTGGTATCTGTTAGGAATACGTTTTTCCTATAGAAGACTCGGTCACCCCAAGTACTTTAAAGCATTGTATAGCTCGTAGTATTTATCATGTTAGTTAATATGTAGTGTTAGTATTAGTTAGTATTTGTGGAGTCGGGTCAGGTCTTTACCCACTGTCAGCTCGATCCACAGCCTAGTAGAGGCAAGTAACATGTTGTAAGTATAAATACCCTCTCCTACCAAGGGAGAGGGTTGGACCTTCTCACTCTCTTAATCTATTTTTTCTTTTTGTTTTTCTCTCAAGGTTCCCAACTTCTCTTCTACTTTCTCTCTCTAACTTCTCTCAAAATCTCTTCTAGTTTTCTTTGCATTCGAACCATAAGCACAACTCCATACGTGTTATATGTTAATTAGTGTCCTACAATTGGTATCAAGAGCCATGGTTACATCCTAGGGATCGTATATGCTTGGAGTTTGGACTTGTGTTGTATGGGTTGTTTTTAGTTCTTATAGTTTAGGAAGGTTTTAATCATGCTTGAGCTCGTTCGTGGTTTAAGTTGAGTTTTTTCTTGTACTTCTTGGATTAGAGGTGTTAGATTTATCTAGTTTTTCAGTTGGTTTGGCCAGATCTTACGTTTGTTGGTGATACGAGTGATTTAGGAAGTTAGTTCTTGGCAGCGGTTTCCTCCTCGTTAAGTGTTTCTTGGTAGCGGTTAGCTCAGGTAGTTCAGCGGTTATCGTCAGCAGTTAGTGTTGAGTTTACTATATTGGGTTAGCGGACAAAACGCTGGTTTGTACTGTTTTGGCGGTTTACTGTCAGCGGTTAGTACACTCTGTCGTATAGGGTATTTAGC
>LBNU01031290.1:26897-44562 GCA_014162995.1 Artemisia annua | reverse complement strand
CTGACGCCGTCAGGTAGGAAATCCAGCTTCTTTTGAGACTTTGTCGTTTTCTTCACTTTTATGCTCCAAAAACGTCCAAATATGCATGTTTTCCAGAATTCTTCTCAAAAGTACATAAAATGATAAAAGGAACGATTTAGGGCAATATTTGATCACATTTACTCGAATTAGGGCTTAAATGACCCCTTAAAACGGGTACACTTTTCGTCTTATCACTTCGCCAGCTAAGAGTGTTCAAGGGAAGAAAAGAGAAGACCACCCTAGGAACAATAAGAATGATCTGAATGTTGTGAATCGTGTTGATTCTAGTATTAGCTCTAGGCGTACTGTAATTAATTCGAATTCTAATGCTACTTGTAAGATCTGTAATGACTATTTAATTTCTGGTAATCACGATGAGTGTGTTAAGACAATTTTGGATGCTTCTAAATTACTCCCAGTCAATAATGCTTTGAATAAAAACATTGAAAACCATGTTTGGAAAGCAATAGGAAGGAAGTTTTCTAATGTTGGCTATCATTGGAGACCCACTGGAAGAAAATTCACTTTAGGAAGTCAATGCCCGTTAACTAAACTGCCCAATTTTAGGCTTGCCAATGTTAGGGTATGGAAGGATACTGGCAGGACTTTTCCTTTAGAAACACGATGCGACAACCATAAGTCTAGTACCCTCGCATGTCATGATATGACTAATAATACTATTGAACCTTCCACTTCTGTTTGTGCTAACCAATTGGATCCCAATTGTGTTTGGGGATCTACGTTTTTTAGTTATCCATATCTGTCTGGTTTCAAATGCAGGTCGTACAAATCTTCCTATGGTATTTGGACTCAGGCTGCTCAAAACATATGACTGGGGATCGCTCGCGGCTCAGAAATTTCATGAAAAATTTTATCGGGACTGTTAGATTCGGGAATGATCATTTTGGTGCTATAATGGGTTATGGAGATTATGTGTTTGGCGACAGCGTGACTTCCAGGGTATACTATGTAGAAGGGCTTGGGCACAATTTGTTCTCCGTTGGTCAATTCAGTGATTCAGATCTTGAAGTAGCCTTCAGAAAACACACTTGTTTTGTTAGAAAATTGGATGGTGTGGATCTTCTGAAAGGTAGACGTGGCTCAAACCTCTACACAATATCCATTGAAGACATGATGCGATCATCACCTATTTGCTTATTGTCTAAGGCATCCAAGAACAAGTCATGGTTGTGGCATCGTCGTTTGAATCACTTGAACTTCAGTACCATCAATGAACTCACTCGTAAAGATCTTGTTCGAGGCATGCCTCGGCTGAAATATGAAAAAGATCATCTCTGTTTCGCTTGTCAGCTAGGTAAAAGCAAGAAGCAATCACACAAACCCAAAACGATCAACACCATTATGGAAGTTCTTCATACCCTTCACATGGATCTGTGTGGCCCAATGAGAGTGCAAAGTATCTTTGGAAAGAGATATGTGTTAGTGATCGTAGATGACTACTCTCGGTTTACATGGGTTAAGTTCCTCAGATCCAAAGACGAGACACCTGAAATCATCATCAAGCTAATCAAGCAGCTGCAAGTTAGACTAAATAAAACTGTCAGATTCGTCCGCACAGATAACAGAACTGAGTTTGTTAATCAGCAACTTACTCAATTTTATGAAAATCTTGGAATTAGTCATCAAAGGAGTATACCTTGAACACCTCAACAGAGTGGAGTCATTGAAAGACGAAACCGTACCCTTGTAGAGGCCGCATGAACCATGCTGATTTTCTCCAAAGCTCCTATGTTCCTCTGGGGAGAGGCAATTGCAACTGCTTGTTACACTCAGAACCGATCACTGATACATCCTCTTCACGGCAAAACCCCCTATGAGCTAGTGCACGAGAGAAAACCTGATCTCTCATTTCTTCGAGTTTTTGGTGCACTATGTTACCCTACCAACGATAATGAAGACCTAGGAAAACTCAAGGCAAAAGCTGATATTGGAATTTTTGTTGGCTACGCACCAAACAAGAAGGGTTATCGAATCTACAACAAAAGGTCCCGACAAATCATGGAAACTATCCATGTCACGTTTGATGAGCTGTCCGAGCACACGGCTCCTGAATACTCCAGTTCTGGACCCGCAACTAATCTTTTGACTCCTGGACCAATTAGTTCGGGACTTGTACATTCCTTCACCACTGATGCTCCTTATGTACCACCTACTAGTGAGGACTTGAAGAAATTATTTGATCCAATGTATGATGAGTATTTTGAACCTCAACAGATGGTCGAACCTGAATCACAAGTCATAGGTTCTGATGCTGCTGTTAATGATGCACCTCAATCTACAAATGAGCCTTCCATTTCCATCTCTCTTACTCAAAATGCTCCATCATCCAGTCATACCCAACCCGCTCACTTTGANTTATCAAAGGAGTATACCTCGAACACCTCAACAGAATGGAGTCGTTGAAAGACGAAACCGTACCCTTGTAGAGGCCGCACGAACCATGCTGACATTCTCCAAAGCTCCTATGTTCCTCTGGGGAGAGGCAATTGCAACTGCTTGTTACACTCAGAACCGATCACTGATACATCCTCTTCACGGCAAAACCCCCTATGAGCTAGTGCACGAGAGAAAACCTGATATCTCATTTCTTCGAGTTTTTGGTGCACTATGTTACCCTACCAACGATAGTGAAGACTTAGGAAAGCTCAGGGCAAAAGCTGATATTGGAATTTTTGTTGGCTACGCACCGAACAAGAAGCGTTATCGAATCTACAACAAAAGGTCCCGACAAATCATGGAAACTATCCATGTCACGTTTGATGAGCTGTCCGAGCATACGGCTCCTGAATACTCCAGTTCTGGACCCGCAACTAATCTTTTGACTCCTGGACCAATTAGTTCGGGACTTGTACCTTCCTCCACCACTGATGCTCCTTATGTACCACCTACTAGTGAGGACTTGAAGATATTATTTGATCCAATGTATGATGAGTACTTTGAACCTCAACAGATGATCGAACCTGGACCACAGGCCATAGGTCCTGATGCTGCTGCTAATAATGCACCTCAACCTACAAATGGGCCTTCCATTTCCATCTCTCTTAGTCAAAATGCTCCATCATCCAGTCATACCCAACCCTTTCACACTGATCAAACTTCTTCAATTCCTCAAGGAGCCGCATCAGAAAATTCTTTTGAAGTGAATCCATTTGCTCAACCACCTGATGAACCTTTTGTCAACATATTTGCCTCTGATCCATCCTATGTGGCAACCTCTTCGGAAGATTCCAATACTGCTACATCAGTCCTCAGTCATCAACTTCATGAGCATATCAGAAAATGGACAAACAATCATCCTATTGACAACATCATTGGCAATCCATCTTGCCCCGTTTCCATACGTAGACAACTTGCCACAGATGCCTTATGGTGCTTCGTCAGCTCCATACTGTTTAAAACTGAACCGAAGGACTTTAAAGAAGCTTTGACTAAGCCATCCTGGTTCACTGCAATGCAAGATGAAATCTATGAATTTGACAGACTTGATGTTTGGGAATTAGTGCCTCCTCCCGACTGTGCTATGATTATCGCTCTCAAGTGGATCTTTAAAGTAAAGCTTGACGAATATGGTGAAGTTCTGAAAAACAAGGCTCGGCTAGTGGCTAAAGGATACAGACAAGAAAAAGGCATTGACTTTGAGGAATCATTCGCACCAGTAGCTAGAATTGAGGCCATCAAAATCTTTCTTGCCAACGCAGCTAGTCATAACATGATTGTCTACCAAATGGATGTGAAGACTGCATTTCTTAATGGTCAATTAAAGGAAGTGGTATATGTAAGTCAACCAGAAGGGTTTGTTGATCCTGAACGCCCTAATCATGTCTATCGCTTGAAGAAGGCACTTTATGGACTTAAACAAGCACCCAGAGCATGGTATGATACTCTATCCAAATTCCTTCTAGCCAACAAATTCACCAAGGGTGTGGTTGATCCTACATTGTTCACCAGAAAATCAGGCAAGCATCTACTCCACGTTCAGATATATGTGGATGACATTATCTTTGCTTCCTCAGATCCATTGGAATGTGATCGGTTTTCACAAGAGATGAGTACAGAATTCCAAATGTCCATGATGGGGCAAATGTCATTTTTCTTGGGATTACAAATTTCTCAGAATCCCCACGGTATCTTCATCAATCAATCCAAGTATGCTACTGAAATCTTGAAGAAATTTGGATTTGAATCATGTGATTATGTTGACACCCCAATGGTAGAGAGGTCAAAACTGGATGAGGATGTTGATGGGGCTCCAGTTGACCAAACAAAGTACCGTAGCATGATTGGATCATTAATGTACCTCACCGCGAGCAGGCCAGATCTTCTATTTGCTGTTTGCATGTGTGCTCGTTATCAGTCCAAACCCACCAAAAAGCACTTAGAAGCAGTTCAAAGGGTCTTCAGGTACCTTCAAGGGATGATTCACATGGGCCTTTGGTATCCTAAATACACTGCTATGGCTCTCACTGCCTACTCTGATGCTGATCATGCAGGGTGCCAAGATACTCGTCGAAGTATTTCAGGTGGTGCTCAATTTCTAGGAGATAAGCTGGTTAGTTGGTCATCAAAGAAGCAAATGAGTACGTCGATTTCCTCCACTGAGGCTGAATACATTTCCATGTCATCTTGCTGTGCTCAAATCCTTTGGATGAGGTCACAATTATCTGACTATGGCCTTGAGTACAACAAAATTCCGATGTACTGTGACAACAAAAGTGCAATTGCTCTTTGCTGCAACAACGTCCAACACTCCAGATCGAAGCATATTGATATTTGACACCATTTCATCAGGGAACAAGCGGAAAAGGGAATTGTGGAACTTTACTTTGTAAGGACAGGATTTCAGCTGGCTGACATCTTCACTAAGGCACTTCCCAGAGATCGGTTTCAATTCATTCTCCCGCGCCTTGGAATGAAGAGTCTCTCTCCTGAGTCACTCAAAAGTCTTTAGGAGGAAAATGATGAGTAATGGATTTGCTTCACATATCCTTGTACATATTATTTTAAATCAAAAGAAAAATACAAAAATATAAAACCTAGAAAAACCATAAAAATCTGAAAAACACAAAATACAAAAATAGCTTCATCCTAGGCATGTCTTCTGTTTATCGATAACATTTTAAACTTCTATGAATATCATTCATTGATGGCATAGGACTTTAAGTGAAGCTCGAGTAGGAGTTATATTAACCGACTAAAACATGTCTTTTTGGCTTGCTATTACTTCAGATAGCAACCCGCTCTTATCCATGGGGAAAACATGTCGCCTCAAAGACAGTTGTTCCCCCTCACCAGGTGAAGTTCACTCGGGCATGGATTACTTTATATCCATGTTGCTTCGATTTGATGTTACGTTTCAGTGCATCACTTCTAGAAAAAGAAGAGAAGTCTTCTTTCATCCCAAAATCTCTCTCTTATGATTCTTCAAGAGAGTTTTTGTGGTTTACAAGGTGGCTATTGGACTTAAATTTTTACAAATACCTTACCGCTCAACCTAATGACTCCAATTCTTTAAATAGAAATCAGGTCATTAATTGAGGGGGAGCGTATTTGTTCAAAATTTCGGGACCTTTAAAAACTTTTTGCACCGGCAGCAGTGAAAAAGTGTCTAAAATCAGTACGTGTTAAAATGTTACCACATTTTCTCCCATTTTCTTCTAAAATCATTTAAATCAATTGGGATCACAAAATCTCAAAAGATTTGAAATTTTTTGACCGGGGGAGAGAATGTGATTTAAATATGAAATCTGATTTAAAATGTGATGTTTTTGGAATCAAAGGTACTCTCTCCCGTATGTGCTAAAATCTTTGAAGTGTTTGAATTTTAATCAGAGCACATATTGAGGGGGAGCAAGTGAATAAATGGTGAATAAATGATCTCAAATGTACGCTCTCCCGTATGTGCTAAAATTTTTGAAGTTCTTAAATTCTAATCAAAGCACATATTGAGGGGGAGCAAGTGAGCAAGTGGCTAAGAGTCTTTCGAGTGTTTCTACAATAACAAGTAGAAACCGTGAATTGATTATGACTCAGATTTGACTCATGAATTGACGAAACATGAAATGTCATGAATCGAAAGGACTAGTCCTGGTCGGGTAATAATTTCAAGCTGGTCTAACCAGTGATGTAAGCGTGTCTCGAAGAGGACTGGTCTAAGTAGAAAGTACCGTTTCGAGAAGCTCTTCTTAGATGTATACTTTGACGGGTCTAACTTCCTTTTTAAGGAATGTTAACAACTTCAAGTTAGTTATTAGGGATAGTTATCACCTAAAAGCTGATAATGGATCCCTTTAACTAAGCAACGTAAACATGTCCCTAGGGTATATGTCTATTAAGAGTGAATCAATTCAAAAGTGCAACTCACCCCGACATGTGCAAATTTTTATCTAAAACCTATAAGCACATGTTAAGGGGAAGCATTTGAAAAGTTACAAAACTCTCAAAATGTTAACAAAATGTGTTTCTTAATCATAAACACTTTGAGAGAATTTTCAATGATTTGGTTAAATGGCGATTGTGGAAAGATACCAAAAGACCGACCAATTTACTTTAATGCATGGAGTTATAAGGATGATAAGGCTAGGTATATGTTCCCATGATCCACCAGAACCGGAGAGATCTTCCCAGGGAAAATCTAATAGATAGATTAGAAGTCCTTAGGAATGATTGAAAAAAGGAGAAAGGTGAGAAAGGGAAGAGTGCCGACTGAGATTGAGCTAGGACTGGAACAAACCCAACAAGGTTCTAGTAATGAAGTCTCGGTAAGCACTGAAGGGGTTGAAGAATTAAAAAGACGTCATGGACCCAGTGACGCACTGCACTAAACCTTCCAGCCACTCAAGTTCTCTTAAAAGAGCTTGTTTCATTCTCACGGGGAACCGGTGTAATCTATTGACTTGTCTCTTAGAGCTAGTTGATATTGAAACAGGAGACCCCTCCCTAGTCTCCGCATAGGATAACCAAATTGCACTTATTGAGTCTAGAGCCACGAGATGCATCAAAAGATCTCATAGGAACACTTGATACTTCTACACTGGTTGTTCATCATTAACGACACCGGCTGTAATATTTTGAGTCCTACGCAGATCTTAGCAATCTGCCAAGAATACTTATGAGGGAATATACATATGTATTTCCCAGTGATTGAGTGGAAACTCCTGCCAGGGTCAACATCAAACAGCCCTGACAGCAGGTCACTTCGGTAATCTCTTGTGGATTACGCTTAGTGTTCGTGGTAGTGTTCCAAAAGGTCTACAGTCGTGGGGTGATCTCCAGCGACTCACCTAATCGTTGGTGTACTTCGGTATGTCAGTGAAAGCCCTTTCGGGGGCATCCGATTAGGAACGGCCTTGGTAAGGATTAGAGAAAGTCTTCACACTATGCTGTTGACGATCTCGAAGTCCGAACTTGTAAGTGCTGGTATGTTTATTACTAACCAAGTTTTATGCAGCTCAACATACCAAACTTATCATTTTCACCACCATCACTCTAGTTCCACATGCTCATACCGACATCTAAAAGGAGTATTCAGACCGATTCAACCATGGAGATTCACTCAACAAAGATGTATGGGCATGTGGGAAAGGCGTACTCCCACCAGAGACAAAGAAGTTGGCGGTTGCTGCTGATTGCTGAAAAGATGCCGATTCATCACCTCATGCTTACACTTCAACATCAAATCTAAAGAAATCATGATCATGGAATGGGCTTCAACTATGCTTCCACAACTCTGATGCAGAAGATCATGATCCAGAAAAGTGTGAGCATGACAACACAAAGACAATCACAACATCACAAAGAGACACTTCCACTCAAAGATGACTTGAAGCTACTTATTTGGATGATGAACAAGAAGCAATGTCAAAGATCATCCTACACATCAAGCAAGTCATCTTGAGTCCGCTGCTGAAAGTACAAAGTTCATTTCAATGAAGAATCAAAAGGCTACGAGCTACAAAGACAACGACAAAGATTTAGATGCTGGACTTCAAAGTTTAACATACGTATTTCCGGGGTGACCTCCCTTAGGGGGAGATTGTTAGGAATACGTTTTTATTTAAGAAGACTCGGTCACCCCGAGTATCTATTTAGCATCTATGTAGCTCGTAGAGTTAATGGTATTTATAATAGTAGTTAGTACGTAGTTTAGTATTAGTTAATATTTGTGGAGTCGAGTCGGGTCTTTACCCACTGTCAGCTCGATCCACAGCCTAGTAGAGGCAACTAGTAAGTGTAAGTATATATAGCCCTCTCCACCCTTGGAGAGGGTTGGACCTTCTCACTCTCTCAATCTATTTTTTCTTTTTGTTTTTCTCTCAAGGTTCCCAACTTCTCTTCTACTTTCTCTCTCTAACTTCTCTCTAAATCTCTTCTAGTTTTTCTTGTATTCGATCCATAAACACAAGTTCTATACGTGTTATATGTTATTTAGTATCCTACACATATTAATTGAAACGGGAGTAAAAAATATTATTTATATAGTCCAAAAATACCCTTGTAGTGTAAATGTTAACTTTAATCTCAGCCATTAGATCAAAATGAATGGAAGGTGGGGATTGATTAAACAATGTTTAGTTCTCAAATGATCTTATATCATACAAGTATAGAGCAAAAATATAAGAAAGTGGAAAAGATTTTAAGGTAATATGAATAGAAGAATCAAGAGCAACTGAATTCTTAACAATGCACCACCTTCGTCTAAGAATCTTGTTCTAAAATCCATATGATAGATACAAAAAAGCAATGAGCATCATAGCGTATGCAACTTGTGGACCCTAACAATTTATAGAGATGCGCCCAAATCCTTAAAAACGTGCAGAAAACCCAAAAGGCTCATTCGAAGCATGTCGACCACCCTAATTTATCGACAAAGATTTAATGGAATTTGCGCAGTAACAATTAATAGCAGGCTACTCGCGTGATACGAAAGCGAGTATCCTGTATTTTTGCGGCCAATAACTTATTTCATTAATATGTTTTTGACAATAGTCTTACCAATCATTTTGTTTGCTTAGGGGCGTTTGGTTCGCAGTATGTTTTGAAAGAAATTATAATCTTTTAAAGGAATTGTAATTTGAATAAATTGAAATCCAAAGAGTTGGAAAGTGTTGTAATTGTAATGTGTTGGAATTGTAATTAATGTATTATGTCATTGCGTTTGGTTAGATGTCAACGTAATGTAATTCAAAAAAAATCAAAAATAAATAATAAATAATAATAATAATAATAATAATAATAATAATAATAATAATAATAATAATAATAATAATAATAATAAAATAATTATAATAAATAACAAATAATAATAATATTAATAATCATTATTATTAATTATTATTATTTTAATATTTATATAATAATAATAATAATAATAATAATAATAATAATAATAATAATAATAATAATTAAAATAATAATACTAATAATAATATTCATTATTATTATTATTATTATTATTATTATTATTATATTGTAAACATCACTTTATTAGAACAAATACGATTTACAAGAAGTTAGTGGAAAGCCGAGATATTAAATGGGCTCCGACTCCTTTAGCTATAGAAAAGCTAATCCTACTAAAAATTGAGCAGCAACACGTACTCCAATGTCTTGGGTCATCAAGAACTTTCAGATTCGCTTCAGTAACGTTACTGCATCCTTCTCAAGTTCCCCAAAAGAAGAGAAAGAGAAGGGGAGGAACCCATATCCAATATTCGCGCACTTAGCATTATACTTGATGTGTTTACATTGTGCAACCTCAATCACTGCACGACCCGACACAAAATCAACCATACCAGTTTGCGTAAAAGGCGATGACCCAGTCAAATCAACACATACATCAAGCCCTCTGTCCCACAAATAGATCAACATATCAGCTGGGTGTAAGGGTTTGTCCCTTTCCCCATAAATCCCAATATCAACATCTTTACGAGCCAAAATCCCGGACCAAGAACATATGTCAACAAGAACATCATGTACCATGTTATGTTGATGTTTTATACCAACAATACAAGCACAAGACACAACATGGTCCCCATAAATATCCCCAGTAAAGACCCTGGAACAAGCTGAGGACGACATCTGAACAGAGAATAGGGGAACACCTAGCCGATAACATAATGCGCACCGGTAGGTCCTAGCATTCATAGTATGTCCTAACCCAGATATCGGAACCACCCTAAGCCAGTCTGAAGTGTAGTCCTCCATTTGTGATTTCCATAACGATATATGTCGAGTAGATAAAGAAAATGTAGATTCGGCTGTTTGGGTAACACGTGTGGAAAATTATCTGTCAATTTCTTCATAAGTTTGGGGGCAGCGATCTCACATAAATTACTCAAAAGGTCAATCTCCATTTTCACATTAAAAGCACACAAGGCATCATCAAATGAAGGCCCAGAAGTTACGATACCAGAATGTCAAAGCAACTTAGTTTGTAAGCTAGCAGATTGAAGTCTAGATGCAAGAAATGCATAGTTCAAGACATCACCTGCAGAGTAAACACCAAGCCCCCCAAGTGCAAAGGGTAAGGTAGCAAGCCTCCATTGCCAATCGCCAAAACCAGGTCCATAAGCAATGATAATACGCTCTAGAGTAGAATGAAGAGCCACATCAAACGAAATCTGAGCACGCTCAAAGACCCAGGGAGAGCAAGTGCTCATAGAAAAATATAATTTGGAAATATTGTTAGCATTGTATTTTTATATTATGAAGTGTCGGTCATTATATTCTAGAATCATGTAATAGGTTGCGTTAGAAAGTGTTTTCATAAGTTATATGTTCATTTATCATATACTAGGAAGTTCAAGGGCTAAATATGTATAAGCCTAGAATCTAATATTCCTAGCACAATATATACATTGTATACCTTCACTTAGAAGGTTGGTTGATCATTGTGGAATACACATAGCTTATATTTTACACATAGTGATCCTCCCATCTCTCTTTCTCTTCATCTCACTTTCTCTCTCTAAGATTTGGTGAATATGGTCGTGATTTAGGTTGTATACGGGGTCCTACAAGTGGTATCAGAGCTTATGGAGATCTTCAGTTTGGAAATTACTTAATCACTCGGGTTTACTACGTTCAAGGGTTGGGACACAATTTGTTTTCAATTGGTCAGTTCTGTGATGCAGATTTAGAGGTGGCATTCAGGAGAAATAAGGTTTTTGTCAGAAATTTGGTTGGGAATGATCTCTTAACTGGAAATCGTAGCACAAACCTTTATGCAATCGATATCAATCAAATGGCATCCTCATCACCAATTTGTCTCATGACACGAGCAACTGATACAAAGTCATGGTTGTGGCATCGAAGATTGTCTCACCTCAATTTTGACACCATCAACAGACTTGCAAAAGATAACATCGTCACCGGACTTCCCAAGTTCAAATACACCAAAGATCACTTATGTCCATCATGTGAACAAGGAAAAAGCAAAAGAGCTACCTATAAACCCAAAACCGTTCACCGTAAGTTCGGAAGCAAGGTTGCATCTGTTACACATGGACTTATGTGGCCCAATGAGAGTTGAAAGTATCAATGGGAAGAAGTATATTCTTGTTACTGTTGATGATTACTCAAGATATACATGGGTAAAGTTTTTGAGATCGAAAGATGAAGCACCTGGTCACATCATCACCTTTCTGAAGCGAATTCAAGTTTTACTTCAAGCTCCAGTAAGGATCGTAAGAACAGACAATGACACAGAATTCATGAATCAGGAGTTGAGAACGTATTTTGAAGATGTTGGTATTACACACCAAACGTCAGCTGTTAGAACTCCATAGCAGAATGGGGTAGTTGAAAGAAGAAATCGAACTCTTGTGGAAGCTGCTCGCACAATGCTGATTTATTCAAGTGCACCACTATTCTTATGGGCTGATGCTGTCGCCACTACTTGTTTCACTCATAACCGATCCCTAATTCATCCGAGATTCAACAAAACACCTTATGAGCTTGTGAATGGTCGAAAACCAGATATCTCTTATCTTCACGTGTTTGGCGCTTTGTGCTATTCGACGAACGACAGAGAAGATCTTGGTAAATTGAAAGCTAAGCGTGATATTGGAATCTTCATTGGTTACTCAGAAACTTCGAGGGCATACTGGGTGTATAATAGGAGATTGAGAAGGATAATGGAAACGATGAATGTCAAGTTTGATGAGATTTCACAAATGGCTTCTGAGAGACTCACTCTAGAACCCGCGCTTAATCCAATGGCTTCTAATCATTCCGGATTAGGACCCGAACCTAACAGAAAGACTTCTGGACATATCAGTTCAGGACTCGTACCTAATGGAGCTCAGTCAACTATACCAGATAAACCAACAAATCAAGAACTGGAAAATTTCTTCGAGTTAATGTTTGATGAATACTATGGTGGAACTTCGACAAATGCATCTTCACATCATTCCGCTGCACCCGCTCAACATCAACAACCACCACCACCACAAACACAAGATGCATCAACAACCGTCGAAACTCAAGCACCAACTCCCTCAACATCATCATCAACATCTACTCCAGCATCTCCAGTGATTGAAATTGTTCTACCAAGAGTTGATGAGCAAAACCAAAATTCAACTTTTCAAGGAGAATCTTCACAACAAAATGCTACGTTAGACGAAGAAGAAGAAGTTTTTGAAAACCCGTTTGCTTCTGAATCTGAATCATCTTCTTCGAGGTTACATGAACCATCTAACACGCATATGTTGAATTCAAGGTACCCTTCTACACTCAAATGGACTAAAGACCATCCAATCGAACATGTCATTGGTGAACCATCCAGGCCAGTTCAGACGAGGAGACAGCTTGCCACCGATCTCGAATTATGTATCTACATCTGTGCTTTAAGTTTGAAAGAACCTAAGAACATTCGAGAGGCAATGGCAGAATACCCGTGGATTGAAGCGATGCAGGATGAAATTCTTTCATACAATTTACACGATAGTTGGGAACTTGTACCCAGACCACTTGAGAAACGTGTTCTTGATCTCAAATGGTTGTGGAAGAACAAATTGGATGAAGAAATGACTGTAATCCGCAACAAAGCTCGTCTTGTGGCTAAAGGATATCCGCAAGAAGAAGGGATAGATTTCGAAGAATCATTCGCGCCCGTTGCTAGACTTGAAGCAGTCAGGATTTTCTTAGCTTATGCCGCTCACAAAAACATCACCGTCTATCAGATGGACATTAAGACTGCGTTCTTGAATGGAACTTTGAAAGAGGAAGTGTATGTGACGCAGCCAGAGGGATTCGTCGACAAAGAACATCCAGACTACGTCTACAGGCTTAAGAAAGCCATTTATGGTTTGAAACAGGCTCCAAGGGCGTGGTATGACGAACTGTCTTCTTTCTTGCTGAAAAACAATTTCACCACAGGAACGGTTGATAAAACTTTGTTTACTAAAAAACACAAAGATGACATCTTAATTGTTCAAATTTATGTCGATGACATCATCTTTGGATCAACCAATCCTAATCTTTCAAAACAATTTGAAAATCTCATGAAAAGCAAATTTGAAATGTCCATGATGGGGGAACTAAAATTCTTTCTTGGTTTACAAGTACATCAGTCCCCTAGTGGTATTTTTATCAATCAAGCTAAATATACAATTGAGATTTTAAAGAAAAATGGCATGGAAGATTGTGACTCTGTTGGTACTCCAATGGTCACTTCACCAAAAATTGGTGCTGATTTATTCGGGAAACCCATAAATCCGAAGAAATATCGGAGTATGATTGGTTCTCTCATGTACTTAACTGCTAGTCGACCAGATATTCAATTTGCTGTTTGTCTCTTAGCACGGTTTTAGGCAAAGCCTACCGAACTTCACCTCAAAGAGGTTAAACGGATCTTTCGGTATCTTCGAAGAACCATTAACATGGGACTTTGGTATCCGAAGGATTCGGGGTTTAATCTAACTGCATTTTCAGATGCCGACCATGCAGGTGATCAAGTTACAACAAAAAGTACATCAGGCGGAGCACAATTTTTGAGTGAAAAACTGGTCAGCTGGTCGTCTAAGAAACAGGATTGCACCGCACTGTCAACCGCGGAAGCCGAGTATGTGTCTCTATCTGCGTGTTGTGCCCAAGTACTTTGGATGCGGACACAGCTCACAGATTATGGCTTTACTTTCGACAGAATACCTATGTATTGTGACTCGAAAAGTGCCATAGCCATCTCGTGCAACCCCGTGCATCATTCTAAGACGAAGCATATTAGAGTCCGCTACCACTTTATAAAAGAGCACGTAGAAGAGGGTACTGTTGAAATTCATTTCGTTAAGACGGATTACCAACTTGCCGATCTATTTACTAAAGCCCTTCCAAAAGAAAGGTTTGACGAATTAGTTCGACGAATTGGCATGCGAAGCCTAACCCCTGAGGAGTTAGAACGTCTTCTCGAATCTTCTTGAAAAACATTTTCAAAACCGCTTCGCTGTAAATATTTTTGAAAAAAAAAATACAAAATTTGAAAAACCAACTAAAACAAAACAAAAAATAGTAAATTTTCAAAAACACAAAAACAATATAAAATTCAAAAATCCAAAAATATTCTTCTCATGACATGTCTCTCGTATAATCGATATTATGTACGTTTCTAGAAATGCCATTCAATAATGACACAGATATGTACATATGCTTGAGTGAGAGTTCATTTAAATGTTTTCTAAAACATGTCGTTTCTCTAAATTTTCTTAACAATGGCTTTCGTATACTTCTGTACGAAACCCGGGCTTCAAAAGAAAGGAAAGTGCTTAATTAAAAACAAAGGTTTCAAAAACTTTTTAAGCACTTAGCCTCAAAACAAAATGACTTGTGTACATTTCAGTACATAACTCGTATTTCAAAGAAAAAACTCCCTCTAAATCCATTAAAATTGATTTTAAACTTTATGTTTAAACACTATGCTTTCTTTGAGGGGGAGTATAAAAATCAAAAAGAAAATGTTCCAATTTCATGCGAAAAAGTCCGTCTTTCTCTCCAAATGCTTTTATTTAATCAGTTGATATCAAAAATATCACGGTATGCTATTTTTGAGGGGGAGAAGACGTGATTAAATGTGATCAAAAAATATTCAAAAGTTGTGTATGAGCTAGTGCACGAGAGAAAACCTGATCTCTCATTTCTTCGAGTTTTTGGTGCACTATGTTACCCTACCAACGATAATGAAGACCTAGGAAAACTCAAGGCAAAAGCTGATATTGGAATTTTTGTTGGCTACGCACCAAACAAGAAGGGTTATCGAATCTACAACAAAAGGTCCCGACAAATCATGGAAACTATCCATGTCACGTTTGATGAGCTGTCCGAGCACACGGCTCTTGAATACTCCAGTTCTGGACCTGCAACTAATCTTTTGACTCCTGGACCAATTAGTTCGGGACTTGTACATTCCTCCACCACTGATGCTCCTTATGTACCACTTACTAGTGAGGACTTGAAGAAATTATTTGATCCAATGTATGATGAGTATTTTGAACCTCAACAGATGGTCGAACCTGAATCACAAGTCATAGGTTCTGATGCTGCTGTTAATGATGCACCTCAATCTACAAATGAGCCTTCCATTTCCATCTCTCTTACTCAAAATGCTCCATCATCCAGTCATACCCAACCCACTCACTTTGATCAAACTTCTTTAATTCCTCAAGGAGCCGCATCTGAAAATTCTTTTGAAGTGAATCCCTTTGCTCAACCACCTGATGAACCTTTTGTCAACATATTTGCCCCTGATCTATCCAATGTGGCAACCTCTTCGGAAGATTCCAATACTGCTACATCAGTCCTCAGTCATCAACTTCATGAGCATATCAGAAAATGGACAAACGATCACCCAATTGACAACATCATTGGTAATCCATCTCGGCCCATATACACACGTAGACAACTTGCCACAGATGCCTTATGGTGCTTCGTCAGCTCCATACTGTCTAAAACCAAACTGAAGGACTTTAAAGAAGCTTTGACTAAGACATCCTGGTTCACTGCAATGCAAGATGAAATCCATGAATTTGACAGACTTGATGTTTGGGAATTAGTGCCTCCTCCCGACTGTGCTATGATTATCGCTCTCAAGTGGATCTTCAAAGTGAAGCTTGACAAATATGGTGAAGTTCTGAAAAACAAGGCTCGGCTAGTGGCCTAAGGATACAGACAAGAAGAAGGCATTGACTTTGAGGAATCATTCGCACCAGTAGCTAGAATCGAGGCCATCCGAATCTTTCTTGCCAACGCAACCAGTCAGAACATGATTGTCTACCAAATGGATGTGAAGACTGCATTTCTTAATGGTCAATTAAAGGAGGTGGTATATGTAAGTCAACCAGAAGGGTTTGTTGATCCTGAACGCCCTAATCATGTCTATCGCTTGAAAAAGGCACTTTATGGACTTAAACAAGCACCCAGAGCGTGGTATGATACTCTATTCAAATTTCTTCTAGCCAACAAATTCACTAAGGGTGTGGTTAATCCTACATTGTTCACCAGAAAATCGGGCAAGCATCTACTCCACGTTCAGATATATGTGGATGACATTATTTTCGCTTCTTCAGATCCATTGGAATGTGATCGGTTTTCACAAGAGATGAGTACAGAATTCCAAATGTCCATGATGGGGCAAATGTCATTTTTCTTGGGATTACAAATTTCTTAGAATACCCACGGTATCTTCATCAATCAATCCAAGTATGCTACTGAAATCTTGAAGAAATTTGGATTTGAATCATGTGATTCTGTTGACACCCCAAAGGTAGAGAGGTCAAAACTGGATGAGGATGTTGAGGGGGCTCCAGTTGACCAAAAAAATTACCGTAGCATGATTGGATCATTAATGTACCTCACAGCTAGCAGGCCAGATCTTCTATTTGCTGTTTGTATGTGTGCTCGTTATCAATCCAAACCCACCAAAAAGCACTTAGAAGCAGTCAAAAGGGTCTTCAGGTACCTTCAAGGCACGATTCACATGGGCCTTTGGTATCCTAAAAACACTGCTATGGCTCTTACTGCCTATTCTGATGCTGATCATGCGGGGTGTCAAGATACTCGTCGAAGTACTTCAGGTGGTGCTCAATTTCTAGGAGATAAGCTGGTTAGCTGGTCATCAAAGAAGCAAATGAGTACGTCAATTTCCTCCACTGAGGCTGAATACATTGCCATGTCATATATATGATAGGCATAGGAACTTAAGTGAAGCTGAGCAGGAGTTTTAAATTAACGCTAAATCATGCTTTATCGCTTTGCTAATATTACTTCAGATAAGCACATCCGCTCTTATCCATGGGGATATACTTGGGGATAAACGATGTCGCCATCCAAAAACGGTGTTCCCTCACATAAAATAAAATGATATAAAAGGGTGAAGTTCACTCCCCGGCATTAGTGGATTACTTATATATCGACATGAGATTGCGTTCGATTTGATGGTTACGTTTCACCAGTGACTCACTTTAAAAAGAAGAGAATCTTCTTTCATTCCAAAATCTCTCTCTTAATAATTCATTCAAGAGAGTTTTTGTGGATTTACAAGGTGGCTATTAGACTTTAAATTTTTACAAATACCTTACCCTCAATCTAATGACTCCAATTCTTTTAAATAGAATATCAGGGTCATTAATTG
>LBNU01031290.1:2303-13654 GCA_014162995.1 Artemisia annua | reverse complement strand
CCAATGCACCCCCCTGAGAGAGAGTTAGTCTCACCATTCTTGTTCACTGATTCTGATGAAGATAGGCCACCATCACCAGATGAAGCTCCTTCAACACCAACAGAACCAACAGAGACATCTTGGAAACCAGCAGCATGTATGGATGATTCTGATGAAGATAACAAGGAAGAATAATAGATCTAGTGTTAAATCTTGTCTTGTCTTGTTTTTAGAACTATCTTTTGTAACACTTGTGCACTTGAATAGACACGATCTTCCTTATATGTGTCCCTGTTTTTCTTTCATGTAATAGGAACATCCAAAGAATATGAAGAAAACATCATGATGAAAAGCACTTTGAATCCATATCATGCTAATCAACCAGAAAATGTAAAACTTGAATCCAGTAAGCCATTCAGTAGAGCTTAAAAGCTAGCAGCACCCTAAGCAGTAGAGTTGACCAAACCAGTAGCAGAGTTGATCAAAAACAACAGCAGAGTTGACTTATACTGAAATCAAGCCTTCTATAAAGTCGTCTTAGTTAATGAGACTTACCAACTACGCATTAACTTTTTCCCTAATTTGATCCATTATAAATAGAAAAGCCGATCACTTCTATTCATAAACCAAATCAAATACCCTAATCAACAACTTTATTCCACCACAAAATCGATTATCCAAACACCAACATCCATGGCAAGTAATCAAGAATATATTAACATCTCATCAGATTCATCAAGTGATTCTGAATCCACTGAAAACAGGATGCCACCACCCCTTACTTGCCACCATATCGACCACCAAGGCGTGGGTGTAGAACCAAAGAACAAGCCAGGAGAGTCAATAGAGACATCAATGCTAAGTATCTCCCTTGGCATAGGGATTATAAGCCTCCACAAGCATCTAATCCACCACCAGCACCACATCCACCACCAGTTGGTCAATCATCACAACCACCACCAATGTATTACCCAGCAGAAGAATACATGCCTAAAGCTTTATTGAAAGCTTTAAGTGCTCATTTAACAAAGTTGCAGTCAGAGCCTTCATGGGAAGACACCAGGCCTCCAACACCAGACACTGCAACTCAAGCACCAACATCACCAGCAACAAAAGCTCCACCAGCAGCAAACCCTACTCCTCAGTCACAAGCTCCACAAGCAGAGGGATCTTCAAGACCTAGGGAGGTTGTGATAGGTCTAGCCTGTCCAAGGGTATGGAGTATTGCAACAGAATCCATGGGCAGGAACAGGACAATGCCAGATGCTCAAGACTTGAGTAGAGCTTTCACCAGGGTTGCACAAGAACAAGACAAGAGAGAGTCCAGGGCAAAAGGAAAACGCCCCATGTAGTAGCTGTTAGGGTTAGGTGTTAGGTGTCAGTTGTGTTTTGTTATCAATGATGTTGGATATCATCTTTGTAATAATCTTTTGAATGAAAATGCACTGTTCTTATTAACTTGGTTGCAATCTTTGAATAGCTCTAAAGAACACCATAATCACTTTACCTGACCCTGCAAAAGATTAGTCCAACACACAAACACAAACAGAGCACTATGCTGCTTAGTTATACTCTAGCAGTAGAGTATGAGCAGCAGAGTTTAACCAGCAATAGAAACAACTTATTAAGACCAATAGCAGTGCAAAATACTTGTACAAAACTTTAACAAGACATAAAGAGACAAGTTTTTCAGAGATTTTTCATACCAATAGTTGCAACTAAAAACTGAAATCTACCCACATCAAAATGTTTAGTAAGTAGATCAGCAACATTTAGATCAGTATGAATTTTAACAACTTGTATTAATTTCTTTTCATAGCAATCTCTGATAAAATGATGTCTTATCTCAATATGTTTAGTTCTAGAGTGAAAAACAGTATTTTTGATAATGCACAATGTACTGCTATTGTCAATGTAAATTTTGGTGTTCATAAAATTGTACCCATAGTCCAGCAATTGGTTTTGCATCCAGAGTACTTGACCACAGCAGCTTGAAGCAGCAACATACTCTGCTTCTGTTGAAGAATTTGCCACCACAGTTTGTTTCTTGCATTGCCATGACACCAATCTTTTTCCCAAAAACTGACAACCTCCTGTTGTGGATTTTCTATCAAAGCTAGCTCCAGCATAATCACTGTCTGAATATGCTTCCAACTCAAATGGTGAATCTTTAGGATACCAAAGCCCCAATTTGGGTTGTTGCCTTAAGTACCTAAAAATTCTCTTTACTGCATGAAGATGAGACTCTTTTGGAGTAACCTGATATCTTGCACAAGCACATACAGCAAACATAATGTCTGGCCTTGAAGCTGTAAGATACATCAATGACCCAATCATGGACCTGTACAAGTGAACATCCACCTCTTTACCAGATTCATCATTTACCAATGGCTTTTCTTTGTCATGAGTTGTCTTTGCAGGTTTGGCATCTTCAAATCCAAACTTTTTGAGAATCTCAGCCACATACTTATCTTGGCTGATAAAAATGCCATCATTCAGCTGTTTAACTTGCAACCCTAAGAAAAATGTAAGTTCACCCATGGAACTCATAGAGAACTTGTCTTTCATAATCTTCTCAAATTCCTCACACATAGCCTTGCTTGTTGAACCAAAGATGATATCATCTACATATACTTGAACCAATAAAATATCACCTTTGTTCTTCTTAATGAACAAGGTTTTATCAATAGTACCCTTCTTATATCCACAATCCAGCAGATAAGTAGATAGCTTTTCATACCATGCTCTGGGAGCTTGATGCAAGCCATATAGTGCTTTCTCAACCTTGTAAACTCTGTTAGGAAAATCAGGATCTTCAAAACCTGGTGGTTGCATCACATATACTTCTTCCTTGATTTCCCCATACAAAAAAGCACTTTTAACATCCATTTGATACACCACAAAATCTTTGTATGAAGCATAAGCCAAAAATAGTCTGATAGCTTCAATTCTTGCCACTGGAGCATATACCTCATCATAATCAACACCTTCTTGTTGTGTGTATCCTTGAGCAACCAATCTTGCTTTGTTTCTAATCACAATTCCTCTCTCATCTCTTTTACATCTGAAAACCCATTTAGTACCAATTGCCTTCTTCCCATTTGGCAACTCAACTAAGGTCCAAACTTCTTGTATTCTGAATTGAAGAAGCTCTTCCTGCATTGCTTCTAACCAGCTTGAATCAGATAATGCCTTATAGACATTTTTGGGTTCCATTTGTGATAGAAAACAAGCAAAGAGACAATTTTGCAGATCTTTATGACTGTTCCTTTGATGTAAAGATCTTGCAAAGAAAGCTTTGTGTAAGCTATCTTTTTGCTCTTTAGTCATTCTTCTAGTTTGTACAGAGGATGATGGATCACCCAAAATATTTTCTTTGGGGTGAACTTTGTGAACCCTTGTAGTTTTGGTTGGACTAACTGGAATATTGAGTTCCAAATTAGTAATATCAGCTTCAGCTCCAAAGATACTTGGATCAAGGGATTCATCATCAGTATCAGTATAAATCTCTGTCAAACCAGGTGGAGTGGAATCATCAGGGTATGTTGAATCAGCAAAAGATATACCCTGTGAAGTTGGAAACTTTTGTGTAGCAGTAGTGTTGCTTGGTCCAGCAGCAGAGTGCTTATTAGCAGTAGAGTCAGGAAGACTGCTGCTAGGAGTAGTTTCCTTAACTGGTTCCACAATTTCATCACTTACAGGTGTAGAATCTTGGACAACATCATCTTTTGAACTGCTTTCCTCTTGTGTAGGAGAACCATTTGATCCAAGCTTCAACTTTTCAATCAACACAAACTCATTCTGTGAACCAGCTTCCTTAGCAGCAGAGTTAGTTGATTGATTTCCTGCAAGATGATTAGTATCCAAAACAACCACTGGCACATAATTCATGGTTTTGGTTAGCATATCAATATTAAACAACCATTCTGGGCCAGTTCCTGCACTATTGCTTTTACTTTCATCAAATTCAACATGCAGGTTTTCTTCCACAAACTTTGTTCTTTTATTGTATACCCTATAAGCTTTACTGCTCACAGAATATCCAACAAAGTATCCTTCATCAGCCTTTTCATCAAACTTGCCTAGTTGGTCTTTGGTATTTAAGATAGTAATAGGACACCCAAATGGTCTAAAGAATGCTATCATAGGCTTTTTACCATGAAATAATTCATAAGGGGTCTTATTATGAGGCTTAACTATCTTACTTCTATTTTGAACATAGCAGGCAGTGTTCACTGCTTCAGCCCAAAAAGGTATAGGTAGTTTTGAATCTGACAACATAGTCCTAGCAGCCTCTATTAGTGTCCTATTTCTCCTCTCAGCTACACCATTTTGTTGAGGAGTTCTAGCCACACTATACTGTCTTACAATACCCTTACCAACACAGAACTGATTCATGATATGATTTTTAAACTCAGTTCCATTGTCACATCTAATAATCTTAACCTTGTGATTCATCAGGTTTTCAACTCTAGTTATAAAGGCCTTAAGTATTTCAGTTGTTTCATCCTTTTTAGCTAGAAAGAATACCCAAGTAAACCTGCTATAATCATCTGTGACAACTAGACAAAATTGCTTCTTATTCAAACTATTCACATAAACAGGCCCAAATAAATCCATATGAAGCAAATGCAAAGGCTTATCAATAGTGTTCACAGCTTTGGACTTAAAAGATACTCTGTGCTGTTTACCCTTTTGACAGGCAACACAGGTTTCATCATTTTCAAAAACTTTTGTAGGTAAACCTCTTACAAGGTTACTTTTTACCAATTTGTTCATAGTTTTGAAATTTAAGTGTCCAAGTCTTCTATGCCATAATTTGGATTCATCAAAAGTGGCTTTAGCAAAAAGACAAGTCACATCTCTTCTAGGAACAATATTCTTTATATGATCACTGTATATGTTGTCATTCCTTGGAACTTTGAGCACCACATGCTTGGCATCTGGTAACTTAAAGTCAGAAGAAAGAACAAAACATTCAGTGTCAGTAAAAAGAACAAAGTTCTTTTTGTCACATATTTGTGAAACACTGAAGAGATTAAACTTAAGTCCTTGAACTAAAAGCACATTTTCAAAACTCAAATTACCAGTTCTAAGAGTACCAATACCAACAATCTTTCCTCCTGTAGGATCATTCCCAAAAGCAACACTTCCTCCATCAATAGGCACAAAATCTTCAAGTTGGGAAATGTCACCAGTCATGTGTCCAGAGCATCCACTATCTATTATACCTTGATCTTTTAGCTTATCTTGTAGATTGCCCTGCACACAAAATAGAGAAATTAGTTTCTCTTTTTGACCCAAGCCATTACTGACTTGGATCTGCCTTGTGCATCAACATAATTGTATTTAGTGAGATCCATTGATGCACTGTTGTTGTTGGAAACTTTAGTTAAAACATTTGATTTTGGTTTCCAACTCCAACAAGCTGAGGCCTTTACAGCATAAAAATGATGCCCAACAACTGTGTTTGGTAGGTTCTTAGACATAGCAGTAGAGTAACCTGCCTGAGCAGCAGAGTTTACTCTTGAAGTAGCAGTAGACCCAGTTGTTTTATTTTGAAAAGGCCTTTTTGGTTGAGCAGTAACAATTGTTCTAGTAGCACCAGATCTCAATAGTACTGCTCTTGGAACCATATTTGTTTTAGCAGGTGAGTGATCTCTTTTTGAAAAATTTTGATGATTCACTCTTGAATGTTGATTCCAAACAGGTTTTTGATAGTTAGCACAGTTAGCAATAAGATGCTCAAAACTACCACAATTGTAACATGCCTTCCTATTAAGATGAAATTCATTGCCTAATCTGTTTGAGACTAAACCATTAAAATTTCTCTGATTTCCCCTAGGCTTGTTATTAAACCTTTTCATTTGATCTCTAGGTACTTCTTTGTACTCAACAACCCTTTTAGACAAAGCATGACCTAACACAGGTTTTAGGAACTTATCCTGATTAATTTTATGCTTAACAACTTGAGGAATTTCCTCCTTTTTAGCACACTGTGTTGAACTAGTGGTTGACTCATCTAATTCATCCTCAGAATCTGACACCCAATCTTCAATGATTGGTGCACCAGAATTTAAATTTTCAACCTCTGGTATTTTAGTAATTGACTTACTAAATTCACCTGCTTCTTTTATTAGCCCTTCAACATCTACAAATGAGAGTTCCTTTCCAGGGGGTGCAAATGCACTCTTCATGGGAGGTGGAACCTCATTGTATCCTATGCCACTTTTATTTCTCATTAGTTGACATTCAATTATGTTTTTACCAGTGCCATCAAGGACAGAGGTAGCATATTTTTGTTTATCAACTCTAATGATGTGCTTATCCATTTCCTCAATTGCTAATTCCCTAGCTTTTTCAGACTCAACTAACTTTCGTTTAAACATCTCTATTTCAGCATTTTTAATATCAATTTCACCACGCTGAAAATCAAGCCTATCAACATATTCTATTTCAAGTTCTTGCATATATTCAAGTTTCTTTTCAACATTTGCAATACCTACTTTGTATCCAATGTTTTCAAGTTTTAGAAACTCAACTTCTTTTATTAAGCTCTCATTTCTAGTCTTAAGTTCTTCTAAAGTGTCAGCACATGATTTAAAAGAACATGAAGATTCATTAGTTTCATTAGATACCTCAGAATCTGAGCCAGATGATGAAGAAGCATAAGCCATTAGAGCAAAGTTATGCCCTGTCACTGCAAGCAAACCATGGTTTGGTTCTTCTTGTGCCATGTCACTCCAGTCATAATCACCCAAACCATCACAGGACATCAAAGCAGTAGTTTGCTTTGAATCTTCTGCTGCCTTCTTGGTAGGGTCTCCAGCCTTCTTAGGAGCTCTGCATTCCCTAGCAAAATGACCTTTCCTATTGCAGTTGAAGCACTCCATTTTTGACTTGTCAAAGCCCAAGTTGCCCTGTGGATTTAGTTTGATTTGCTTTCCAGTTCTCTTCAAAAACTTTCTTGCTCTCAAGGTTAGCATAGCCATTTGCCACTTCATATCAATTTCTTCCAAATCATCAGCATCAATATGATCAGCATCTTGGTTGAGTACTTGTGTTGCTGTTGTGAGATCAGCCAAGAATGCACAGAGAGCAGCATCACTTGCAGTAGCCAAGTTTTCAGAACCAGCAGCAGAGTTTCTAGTGCTAGCAGTAGAAACTCCATAAGCAGCAGAGTGAGTTTCTGATGAAGTATTACTTTTAGCAGAAACAAAAGCAATGTTTTGAGCAGCTGATGTAGAAGAATTTGTTGTACCCCTCAACTCAGGCTCATAAGCTTTCAAGTTGTTGTATAGATCATCCAAGCTCATTGTATCAAAGTCATCCTTGTTTCTCCACACAACAGTATGCATGCTCCATTCTGGTGCAAGGCTTCTAACAAATTTAAGATTTACATCTTCCTGAGGGATGATGTATCCAGAAAGCTTTAGCTGACTCACAAGCCTTTGAAGCCTGTTATAAGTACCATCGAGAGTTTCTTCACTGAGAGCAATGAAGTTCTCAAACTGATGCTTCAAAGCATTCTTCTTGACCTTCTTAGTGGCCTCATTACCACCAAATCTTGTTTCTACAGCATCCATAAGCCCCTTAGCAGTATCAATTTCTTCAAAGTCAAGCTGAAATTCATTAGGTATTCCCATTAAAAGAATACTATGAGCCTTTATCTCCAACTTCTTTTGATCTTCAGCTTCCTTGCCTTTGATAGAAACGGAGGCACCATCAACATTCACTGTGGTTTGAGTACCATTTATAATAGCATCCCACATCTTGTAGTCAATCATGCGGATGTATTGCCTTATTCTCATCTTCCATAACTGGTACTCACCTTGCTTCAGCATAGGAACCTTGGAGGCAGTCACCATATGAGTTTCATCACCCATTGCTTAAAGTTGTGTTGAAAAGAAAGTAAGTAAATTTGTTGAGTTCTTCTTGATCACAGCTTCTAGATCACAAGCTCTGATACCACTTGTTGATCCCAGTTGAGCAATTGATCTAGAATTACTATCTTAGATAAACCAAGACAATAATGTATAGAAGCTGACTTGTATGTAACCTTAATCACTATGCGGAATATAATGATTAACTTAAGAAGAACACGAACACAAGTAATTCACACCTTAAACACTTCAATATAATTAATACGAGCACTCTGAATAGTGCTAGGGTTTTACAACCTTGAAGTGTATGAATACTAGAATAATACGTACTCTAGTCTAACCCTAGGATCACCTTTTATACACCAAGGAACCCTACGGGCTTACATCAACTTTCTACACAAGACAAAGATATTCTAATACAATAGAATATTACAAAACATCTTTACCATAAATATAAAGACGTGTATACAAACTTATCATCAAGCAGCAGAGATAGTACAGCAGTATCCTTCCAGCAGTAGAGTTACAGCAGTAGAGTCTTCTAGCAGTAGAGTAGTCTGCCAGCAGTAGAGATACCACAGAAGTAGAGTTAGCTTTAAACCCAACATACATATATATATATATATATATATATATATATATAAATATATATATATATATATATATATATATATATATATATATATATATATATATATATATATATATATATATATACTCACGTTTACACGTTCATATTGTTAGGTCACCATATTGTAAACACATGTATAGATTTGGTAGAAATGAGATGAGAAATAGAGTTTGGTTGATTAGATCAAGTATGAAGAATAAAAGTGCAAGAGTTTCACTATATTATTGAAATAACCAACAAGAGAATGAGATACATAGATGTCCTATAAAATGGGAGCTAGGGCAACACGCCTACTCCATCCCTTCTCTTAATCGTTTGGGCTTTAGGCCCGTTGGACGAGTATTGGACTCATCCTTAATTGTTACATATTTAATCAACTTAGCAACCTATTACAAATGTTTGAAATAACCGAGACTTGACTAAAATGTAGAAAAACTTAGGTTCTAACAATCTCCCCCTAAGGATCGGTTGTTGAAGAAATGATGTTTAGTCACGGTCATTTGAGGTTGCTGGACGTCTTCGAACTTTGACTTTTGTTGTGGCATTCATGGCTTTAGACGTCCTCAAAGATGATTATGTAGAAATGATTCATCGTTCTTAGTTCTTAACAATATCCCCAGATAGAATGGGTGTTCATTGTTCTTGGTCGTTGATGTGATAGTGATCAATCTAATGTAGTAATCAGCCATTTGTCACATTCTTTGACTCCAGTGGATCTGCATCATTCCGACATGCTCATACACCTTTGACGGTTGAAACTTTCATACGTGAGGAGCTCTTTTTTCATAAGTGAAGATTCTTTATGTTGAAGTAGAATCCTTCTTTAGACGGTGTTGCACTTAAGATCATTTGTCTTTATCACTTTGTAGATTCTTTTGGCATGGAATCTACCTTTGGCTTTCATGTTACTTCGATCTTTCATGAGAGCTTTCTGAGATGTAAGTATGAGCATGTGGAAGCCGGTGTTCATGATGGTCGTTATACCTGAAATGAAACAGTTAGCAATAAAACATCCGGTACTTACAGGTTTGGAGTTAGAATTTGTCAACAGCATAGTGTGAAGACTCCTTCTAATCCTTACGAAGGACGTTCCTAATCGGATACCCCCTAGAGGGCTTACACAGACATGCATACGCACACCCACGGTTAGGTGAGTCGCTGGAGATCACCCCACGACTGTAGACCGTTTGAAACCATCGAACACACTAAGCGTAATCCACAAGGAATCACCGAAGTGACCTGCTGTCAGGGTTGTTTGATGTTGACCCTGGCAGGATTTCCGTTCAATCATTCGAGAAATACCTAAGTAAATCCCTCATAAACGTTCAAGGCAGATTTCTAAGATCTGCGAAGGACTCGATAATTTACACTTAGTATCCAATGATGCAAGACACTTAGTGTAGAAGATTTTTGTGTTCCTAAGAGATCTTTTATGTTATCTCGTGGCTCTAGACTCGATAAGTGCACATTTGGTTTCCTATGCGGAGGCATGGAGCAGAGGGCCTCCTGTTTCAATATCAACCATCTCTAATAGACGATCGATAGATTACACTGGTTCCCCGTGAGAATGAAACAAACATCTTTTGAGAGATGCCTGAGTGGCTAAGAAGGTTTAGGTGCATTGCGTCACTGGGTCCATGACGTCTTTTATCTTCAATACCGGTGTCGCCTTAGCAACGACCAGTAGCATATGAATTGAACCCGGTGTCTGACCTATGGTTGATAAAATGGAGGGCTATTTCTTTTCACCCTTTTCATTCATTTTCTTTTTAATTCTTCAACCCCTTCTTTCTCCTTTCATTCTTTCTCCTTTTGTTATATCATACCTACGGACTTCTAATTTCTAACTATTGGTGATGTCCTTGGGTAGATCCCTCCGATTTAGGCGGATCATAGGACGGTTTTTCCTATCCTTAGTCACCTTGTAACTCCATAACTATCCTATTGATGCCTTTAAACCAAATCATTGAAAATCTCTCAAAGTGTGTAAGAGTGAAAACTTTAGTTAACACTTTGAGGTTTTGGGTTTTATATGAAATACTCCCCCACAACATATGCTCATGATTATTTTCAGAAATTTGCATATGTGGAAAGAGTTGGCACTTTTTGAATTGATTCACTCTTAATAATCATGTACCCGAGGGACACGTTTACGTTGCTTAGTTACAGGGATGCATTATCAGCTTTTAGGTGATAACTAGCCCTAATAACTAACTTGATGTTGTTAACATTCCTAAAAGGAAGTTAGACCCGTCAAAGTAAACAACTAGAAAGAGTTTCTCGAAACGGTACTTTCTACTCGGATAAATCCTTTCGAATTCAGACATTTGTCGTTTCGTCCATTCGTGGGTCAATTCTGAGTCGAGCTCGTAAGAGATAAGACTTTTTGTCATCATATTTTAATCACATTCTTTTTCTCCCCCTAAAAAATAGCATATCAAATGTTGTTTTTGTAAGCGATTTTGATTAAAATATGCCTTTTTGAGTCTTATGGGGAGAGATCAACAAGATTTGAAGATTTAAGAACGATGTTATGATTCAAGTACTCCCCCTCAACAAGTGATTACTTATTGAGGTGTAATACTTGTCTTTTGAGCAGATTTGAAAAATACTGAAAGGTTTGATTAAATCTACTCAAAAGTAAGAAGCTTTCGCTCCTTATATTAGGATTGTGGCACTGATGTGTACCACAGGGTCCTTTCATTACAAAGTGCGGGTTGTACACTGTTATGTGTGCACAATCCTTAATAATTACAAATCAAACAATATTAGAAACATATTGAAATTTTTGTACCAGAAGTATGGGAGCTAAGCTAAGCATTGAAGACTGTGAACTTTGGATCAGGTCGGCGAAATGT
>LBNU01031287.1:1922-12679 GCA_014162995.1 Artemisia annua | reverse complement strand
CTTTAAAAGTGGTTATTAAACGCTCATATGGAATTACTTTGTGTTTAACGTTAGTTAATGACTAGGTAAATTACGGGGTATTACAGTACCTACCCGTTAGACTGGATTCGTCCCGAATCCAAAGTTGTGGTAGTGATTGAGGTTGACTTATTGAATAGATGGGGATAATTGACACGAATTTGATGAAATCAATAATCCAAAAGACACAAGTTTATTGTTTGGGGTTAGTCGTGTGAATCAGCGCGACCCGGAAGAATTTAAGGCTTAGTAAAACAAATTTTAAATGTAAATAAGACAACTTTACGAAAATCAATGTTTATCTGTTTCTTAACATACAAAATTTGATAATGTTGGACTAAATTATATATATAATTTAGTAGTGTGGGTTTTTAAGCATGGTGTAAATAAAAGTAACTTCACAAAATTTACGCTTAGTCGCAAAAGTTTTGATATAGTTTTGACCAGAAAATTTTTAACCCTACAAAATGAGTATTTTGGAAAAGGAATATTTTTGAAGTCGGTATGAACGCGTTTTTAAAGAAAAATTTTTTTTTTATTTTTTTTTAAGTGCAATTATCAAGGATGAGAGTATAGTTGAGTATGGCGCTTCTAAAGGTTTAAGGACAAGATCTGGTTTCCAGTGCTTGGTAATATTTGGTGGCTAACTATTGGGTAAATTTTATAGTTGGGGTACTTAATTCATTTGGGTAGTATAGGGGTGTATCATGGCTTATATTGTTGCGCTAGTGGTCTGAAATGAACGAATCAATCGAATATTATGTTGTGGGTGTTTTCCTTGGTTACAAGTGAGAGTTGTGTATAAGGGAATCTAATAGTAAGGAGTGAGTGGGTAACTTGTTTAGAGATGAAACGGTGTAAAGACTTGGTGGGTTGTTATCTATAGTTTCTGACAGAGGTACGTGATTCCCTGCTAGCGTTTAGTTTATCTCTAAAGAAAATGTTGGTTACTCTGTTCGTGAGGTAATAGCATAAAAACACTTTTCATAGAAGTAAATGGTCCATAAGTTGATTTGTAAAAATATTTCATAAGATAGTTTGTAAAAACAATTCATAGAGTAATAGGAAAACAATCTATTATTTGCAAGATAATAGAAAAATTGTAGTATAGTTTGTGATACAACAAATCGGTTTATATAGTAACTTGTGAAATGGATTGTAAAATAGCCTATAAAACATTTGGAAAAAAAAATTCATTGTTTATAAAAGAACCATAAGGCTGAAATTTTAATTTGAAATATAGTAGTAAAAACATTTCATAGAGTGTATTGTAGGATAGCTGAAAATAGCTTGTAAGTTACTAGTGGCACATTGTATTATTTTATAAGATAGTAGAAAGGTAGATAACCAGTATTCCCAAGGAATGAGTGAAGGATGTTCTGAAGCTAGTGGTTCAGGTTGCTCCTTAAGGACTAAAGGTTTCTGTTGGGCATAACATCTCTACTGAATAGGGAGTTCGGCAAGTTCAGAGTATGACCCTGAAGGAGGGTATTGATTGCTACCAGCAATCAGTTGGCTGTCTCAGTAGTGTACTTAGTACTTACGCGGAAAGTACAACATTGGTTGAGTGTAGGGTTTGAGATGGAGTACTGTAACATAACCCGTAATAGTAATTATTAATATATGTTAAGTAATGTTTAAATAGTTATGCATCATCTGCTAAGCAAATCTCCAGGCTTAGTGTTGGTAAAGTGTAGTCACGGGGCGTATAGTGTAGAGTGGTCTATTTTGAGAGTAAAGTGTTCCGTTTAAAGGATAAAGAGTTGTAGTGTGAACGTATTGTGAGGCCACTGTGTTGTGAGTCGAAGAAAGCCTTTATGATATACAATGCTCGTGAACATAGGAAGACATTTTACCGTTCTCAGAAATCAAATAGAAGATCAATCGGACGTAATCCCATTATAACTTCTCCTAGTGTCGCAAGGTTCACCTCTGAGTCGGACATAGGTGATCAGACTATGTCCCACTGTCCCGGGTTGAATATAGGTGATCAATCTATATTCACCCGAGGTTCAATGAACTTTAAAACACTCGGTTCAGTTATACTAGTAACATGCCCTTTAAAAGATGTTTTGAAAGGGTAAGACAATTGTTCAAATTCAAGGTCGAATGGTGAGATTACGTAAGGAAAAGATGTAATGTTGTGATAGGTATGATACGTGAGCATAAGTATACGGAAAAATACTTATGGTGAATAGCGAAAATAAGTGGATATAAATCGATTAATAGTAAGACACACATCTCATCAAGTATATTAGTAAACAACATTACCAGTGAGGCATCGGTTTGGCAGGCAGGCACGTGTCGATCATAGGGTTAAGTTTTTGTAAAAGTAGTTATAGTCTAGGTTTTCAAAATACCCAGTTCTCTATAACCAAGGCTCTGATACCAATCTGTAACATCCCCAAAATCGGGTCCAGCGGAAGCATACATGTCACTGGGGTGCTACTCAATTGGTATCTAAACACAAAGTATAAAGACCAGTTTATACGTCAATTGTTTCAAAAAGATTTCATAAATCAGAGTATTTTATTTACAACATTCAGAAATAATGCGGAAGTAAGGCCCATAAGATATTTGATTTGGTCNATAATTATTTTAAGCATCCTCGAACCTTATTTTTCCCAGAAAAATTACAGAAACACCAACCCTAAATCGAATTGGTCCAATAATTAATTTATAAATTTTTCCGATTAACAAATAAACAAAATAAAATAACAAACCATGGTTCTAGGCCTCAAATAATTTCAAATATAATTTTTACAGGTTACTTACATCATATTACATATTTTAAAATATGTTTGAGGTTCACAAAATTAAAATATAACCGTATTTAATTTTATTCGAATTTTGGGTTTATACATCGTTTAATTTCGTATGGCCTTATAATTCATGCATGGATCATTTTTGTGATTTTCTACAGATAATATATGATAAGAAGAGTGATAAAAAAATACCCCAAGTGATGGAATCGAATGGAAAAAGAAGGTGTGAATAATTGCTTCTCGGCTAGGATTTTCAAACCAAAACAATATACACACGAACCACGATCACTCCACGACCTTTACCACTATTTTTATGACCTTATACACTATATAAATAGCCCAAGAAAAATAACAAACAGTTATGGAAATTTTTTTAGCCGCCATGGTGTATTTAGGAGAGAATTAGGGTTTTTAGAATTAGTTTTAAATGGAATATGGTAACAAAATATATGGATGAGGTGGTGATATCATATGGACGAATTTTTGGGGTAATTAAAGGGAGAAAAAATCAGAATTATCAACTTCCAAAATTAGGTTGTGCATATCCTCTTCTTTTTTTTATATAATTTGTACAATACTTTCAATAATTTTGGACCTTTACTTTTGTATTTAGGCGTGGCATGATTTTTCTTAAGTTCCAAATATCTCAAATGCTCCAACAAAATTAATTTCCATCTTACGTTACTCATTTCCAAGTGTTTGGGATTTATTTGGTATTTTATTTATGTTTTTATTCAAGTTTTAAGTTATAGGGGCAATTTGGTCATTTTATATATTTGGTAAATTTTGGGTTTTACAACTTCTTCCCCTCTAAAATAAAAAATTTCGTCCGCGAAATTGAAGATATACAAATCAGATGAGATCACATCAAATTATGCAAAACACGAAAACTTCGTTTCTCATGACCCTATCTTGTCGATCTAAGATGGTTTTCCATTTCACAACAAAGAACATATCAAGTGGCTTCAAATCAAACGAATAGGGTGTTGCATGCAAGGAATGATAAGAGTGATCCCCTCGGAAGAGATGCGCGGAAGATGTTATGAACATGCGACAGTTGGGGAGGTAGAGTTAGACGATAGGAAACCTCCTCTGAAACGTACAAGAATCAAACAGTCCAAATTTGGTTCCATATAAATCCGGTCCTTAATCAAACAATCCAAAAGTAACGGTCTGACAGGCGTGAATCGTTTAGGTATCAAAACACATGTGTACTCCTCAAAATGAACAATGGCATTCAAGCGAATAGAAGACAATTCAATCGATAACATCGGACGGTAGAAAGCTCTACAATGAACCCTAAGATCATTATCAAGATAAAAAGGTCAACAAACATATTCTCGAAGATCCAAATATATCAAATCATACGGCGATAAGGAAGATCAAACGTATAGGTCAAAAGAACCTAAAGTCTCATTAATCGCAGATAGTCGCCAACGGAAACAGAGTCTAGGGCTTCTCTTAAGCACGGCTCAAGATATCCTATGAACATAATAAGTGCACTTATATGACGTTAGTATTATCACGTTGATCAGGCGTCATAATACTAGCCTCACATAATATGCCCTCATGATGGTCATACTCTATCTCAAGATCGTGAAACAAAATCTATAAACCACCTAGCAGTCCAACTAAGACTTAGGGTTGGTCCTAGTCAAGATCAATAATGAAACAAAGTCGGCAAAACTCTCAATGACGTAACCAAATCAATCCATATAACCAAGAGTAAAAATGACACTACTCGTAAGAGTAACGAAAATCATAGAATGTCCATCAAAAGCAAGGTACGTCGTCAAAAGAGTCAATCCATTCATAAATTTCAAGGTTCCAAGCTCGAGTAGTCGGTCCATGGTTGTCCATCAGCTCATAGGGTGAAAAGAAAAAACAATAATCTTGAGTCTGGTTCCTCAAGCCTTCGGCAGTTCTTCATGGAATTGTGGTGTAGAATTGAGAATCTCTGTCTTGATCACCGAGCATCCTTCCATCCGCAAATCTGCTTTTGCTCTCAATTCATCTTAGTACAACTAAAATGAATAGAGAAACAAGACTGCGTGTCTTCGACAGGTCTTCTATCACAGCTCCAGGTTTTCAGGTAACACCGCCGCTGTCAACTCCAGGTTATGTGTCAATAGTTCGTCTCCTCCAGTCTGGTTGTCTTGATACCCGAACTGAAATCTCCACGTGCTGCATGAGGTATACTCCGTTGATGGTAACGTCAGTCGTAAACATCTTCTACAGTAACAGATTTGAGTGATCGAGTGTCATCAAAACAAGGTAGAACGAAGTAGATTGTTAAAGGTCATAAATCGGATACGGCAGTCCATGGTAGCTTATGAAGGGCCATCCGATAAAAATCAAGAGGCCAAAGTAAACGAATTCATAGAACGAATATGGTCATCAAACTGGATAGATAGTTCATATAGAGTCAAGTACATGGTTTGTCAAGAGTGTCGAGGGATACAAGCAAACAGTTCAAAGTGTTGGGATCTGGTTTAGCTCATTAGCACAAGTGATAGGTAGAGTGTGAATCATCGGTAATACGAACATCGTATGGTTGTCAAATGTGAGGTGCACGGGATATCAGTTGTCGGCATCATCATGCCCAGTTAACAATTCCATATATAGATTTTATCATAACCTCCCAAGGAAACTGATTGGCAGGCAAGGTTTACCAGTCAAAGGGAGGGAACAAAACTCCTATATCCATGGTTAATAAATACCAGAGTTCTCGAAGGGAAGAATTTGATTAATGCAAAGTCAAGTTGTATCAAACGACACATTGTGTCTACCATATGTACGAAATTCAAAGAGTGTGTCAAACACATTATGGTTGAATAATCTTCGGAACGATCGGAAAGGTATCAAAATGTTTATCAAGCAAAACGGGGATGGAGATAAAAGTCCATTAGTGAAACTTATATGGTGCAAGGTATCAATGTAGTGTCCGAAGTATTCCAACTCACTTGGAAATCAAACACGGGTTGCAAGACTTTCTAACTTCCAGGGTACAAGTCCTTACAAGGCTTAACTTAAAGGCAAAGGCAAGAATCAGAGTAATGCGGAAGCAAAGATACATAAGAAATCTCTTAAAGTCTACCCATACCTTACTGGTCAAAACTTAAGTTCATATAGGGGATTCCTAAAGCAAGTTCTCAAAGCGGTTTCCTATGTTCCTATAGTGGAAGCCTAATGGTCCAAAACTCACAGGTCATAGCCTAAGCTCTACGGATGTTGCATCCGCCGATCCAAACCTGGCTCTGATACCATTTTGTAACACCCCAACCCGAAAAGGGCTAAAGTGTAACATTATGGAGTCAAATCAGAACACAAGTGAAACGGATATACATTTCTAATACAAAGTTTACAAGGGTTACAAAGGGAAACTAAACAAAGTACGAGATACAAAAGGGGCAACGACAAAAGAACTAAGCCCAAGTACAATATACTAAGCCCAACATCAAATACTTCTAATCATCTCTAAGTCCAGCCAGTAGCTAATAAGGGTGAAGTCTTCTAAGCCCAAAATAAGATCTCTCATCCATAAGCCCAACTTCCTACTAAACCTGCCGCATGAGAAAAGAAATGCGGCTGAGCTACGAGAGCCCAGTGAACAGATATGAAAGTAACAAGCAATATAGAATGATATAGATAAGACAATGGAAAGGTAAAGTAAAACATAAAGGAAGTACAACCGAAGTAAGAAGAACCTGTATTAAAGTTGTAAAGGTGTAAGGTATAAAGGTATAATGGTCAGGTCAGTTATCCACCACGAGCCCAAGTCAAGTCAAGTATCAAGTCAAGTCAAGTAATCAAGTAACCATGCATCCGGAGGGGAGACCTCGGGATACCAAGTATAATATGAGGGGATACCTCCAAGGGTTGGAGTAGCTAGCTCCCAAGATGTGAAAGACGTGTATCGCACACACCATCAGTCACCAAGTATATAACAAGTAATATGATAAATCCATCGAAACAAGAAACAAATCTAGGATGCATCCATGCGCCCCAAACGGCCAAAACTTCATCTCCATAACAAGTCAAGTAAAGGGACGGGATAGGTCATCACTCTCCTACCCTAGAGTCATGCCATCGGTGCATCAATGACACGGCCATGTTACCTTCATGGCTAGGAAACAAGTAATGGCTCGTAGTCTCAAACTGTGGTTTAAGGGTCAAGTTCAAGTATCAAGTGTCCAAGTCCAAGTTTCATATCAAGTCAAGTTCCCATATCAAGTGGTTCAAGTCAAGTTTCATATCAAGTGGTTCAAGTCAAGTTTCCATATCAAGTGTACATATCAAGGTTCACATAAAGGTTCAAGTCAAGATTCAAATCAAAAGGTTCATTATCAAGGTCCATAGCAAAAGGTTCAGGATGGAAAGGTTTATGTCGAGGTTCATACTGAAAAGGTTCATGTGGATTTCATATCTAAGGTTCAGGGTAAAGGTTCATGGTGAGAGTGTACGTAGAGTTTGGTGTAAAGGTTCATGTCATAAGTCCAAGTAGAGGTTCATAATGAGTTTCAGGGCAAAGGTTCATATTAAGTTCCAAATAAAGGTTCATGGCAAGGGTTCAATTCAAATGTTTATGTCAAATGTTCATTTAAAAGAAATCTTTTAATAACAGTTTTCATAAAAGTAACGGTTTCCAGTAAGGTAGTCTTTAAAAGAAATTTTCATAAAAGTTAGTGAAACGTCGTATAAAGGTGATGTCACATAGTGTTCATAAACATCATTTTAAAATAGTTTTTCTCAAAACATTTTCATGATATAATTACGAAAAGTTTTCACATCTAGTTATAATATTAAAGGCACTTTCTAAATATCAAGGGCTATATCGAGTTCAAGTCAAGGTTTGAATCAAGTATCATAGTATAGGTTTTCAAGTCAAGGTATAAGTCAAAGATCGAAGTAAGTGATTTTAACATAGGGTTCAAATCAAGGTTCAAGTCAATATTATCATATCAAGTTTATTATATCAAGTGTATCATGACAAGGTTATTTCAAGGTTCAAGAATTATAGTGTAAGTTTCAAGCAAGGTTCAGTTTTAAAAGGATCATAGCAAGGTTCAATAATCAAGGGAATATAACAAGGTTCAATAATCAAGGGAACATAACAAGGCTCAATAATCAAGGGAATATTACAAGGTTCAAGATATCAAAGGAATAGGAAAGACAAGAGTGCATGAGAAACCTGTAGATAGGTCAGAATATCTGTACCTTAGTTCAAAAGCAACAAGGGAAACAAGGAAAAATGATCATAATCCCGCTTCACTGGACCTATATGAATTGGTAACCAAGTGTTACATTTAGGTTAAACATGATTAGGGTATCTCTTTTTAGTATACTTTCCAAAAATAGTAACTTTCCAAAAATAGCAGGTTTCCAAAATTAGCAGATTTCCAAATTTAGCAAGTTTCCATAATCAGTAATATTATCCATTCATGATTATAATTAACGTTTGGATGAGTTAATTGTTCAAAATGTCAATTATGCAAGATTAGAGTTTAATATGACAACTTCCCATATTTTAGGGTTTATTATGCAAATATGCCAAAGTTCAAGGTTTAAAGTGTAATTATTACAACTTTCCATATTTATCACATTAGCCCAATAGTTAACAATAATTACCAATCACTCCCTTGAGTTTACAAATATTACAAATCAAACCCTTAATTTACATTATTTCCAAAATAAGTCCTTATTAATATTTATTTTACCAGTATAACCATATTTAATTCAATTAACAATCGTAACCCTTAATTTATCAAAATTATATCATTTCAGCCCTCAATATAATATTTATTCAAAACAGCCCCTTAACTTTTAATAATTTCCAAATCAAATTAATTTATAATTAATTTACCATTTAAACGTTCTGGTTTCCAAATCTAACACACAATACCCCCATATTATATTTTATACCAATTACTAACTGGTCTAATATCATTTTCAAAAATGGCCAAAAAAAGTTTGCATAATTACAAAACACACCCTTATATTATTTAAATTCAATTCGGTAACAATTACTTAAACAATATTTATCCCCAATTTACCAATTTATGAAATAATTATTTTAAGCATCCTCAAACCTTATTTTTCCCATAAAAATTACAGAAACACCAACCCTAAATCGAATTGGTCCAATAATTAATTTATAAATTTTTCCGATTAACAAATAAACAAAATAAATTAACAAACCATGGTTCTAGGCCTCAAATAATTTCAAATATAATTTTTACAGGTTACTTACATCATATTACATATTTTAAAAATATGTTTGAGGTTCACAAAATTAAAATATAACCGTATATAATTTTATACGAATTTTGGGTTTATACATGATTTAATTTCGTATGGCCTTATAATTCATGCATGGATCATTTTTGTGATTTTCTACAGATAATATATGATAAGAAGAGTGATAAAAAAAATACCCCAAGTGATGGAATCGAATGGAAAAAGAAGGTGTGAATAATTGCTTCTCGGCTAGGATTTTCAAACCAAAACAATATACACACGAACCACGATCACTCCACGACCTTCACCACTATTTTTATGACCTTATACACTATATAAATAGCCCAAGAAAAATACCAAACAGTTATGGAAATTTTTTTAGCCGCCATGGTGTATTTAGGAGAGAATTAGGGTTTTTAGAATTAGTTTTAAATGGAATATGGTAACAAAATATATGGATGAGGTGGTGATATCATATGGACGAATTTTTGGGGTAATTAAAGGGAGAAAAAATCAGAATTATCACCTTCCAAAATTAGGTTGTGCATATCCTCTTCTTTTTTTTTTATATATAATTTGTACAATACTTTCAATAATTTTGGACCTTTACTTTTGTATTTAGGCGTGGCATGATTTTTCTTAAGTTCCAAATATCTCAAATGCTCCAACAAAATTAATTTCCATCTTACGTTACTCATTTCCAAGTGTTTGGGATTTATTTGGTATTTTATTTAAGTTTTTATTCAAGTTTTAAGTTATAGGGGCAATTTGGTCATTTTATATATTTGGTAAATTTTGGGTTTTACACATGATATGAGCACTGAATTAGAACAAACAACAACACATTGAAAATACCCAATTCTTCGAAACCCTAAGAACATCTAGATTCAACCATACATGAAATTGTATTAATTCAAGCATACTGATATGTTCTTATCAACCTAACATACTATTCCCACTTCTAATATCAAACAAGACATTACTAATTCTCAAGAACACAACACATCGAGAACTAGTGACATCGAGAATCATGAATTCATGTTGCAAGTTATGATTTGAGTCTTCTAGCATGATAAACATGTTTAAAGGAACAAAAGCCCTATGTCTAATCAACCTAAACAACAAGAATCTGTGATCTCTATAGCCTAACGCAAACCATAGAACTCGAAATCAAGACCACGCAAAATCTAACCAATAATTTTCCAATTCCATGAAAACCCTATGTTATATTAATGTAAAGATCATGAAATGATTTACCTTTTGAAGATTTATAGAACGGATTAGTGGTTTTGATTTGAGCCGTGTGATGTTAAAGAGAGAAAAGTATATTTTTGTTTTTGATAGTTATGAAAAAACGGGGGGGGTGAATAGTTTGGGTGAGAAATTTTGAAACTTTTACAACTTGGCAGATTTAGTCCCTTAACTACATGTTTTCAATAATAAGTCCTAAATAAAAGTTTAAACGGTTAACATAACGACATATGGCAACAATAACTTCTAAGGCATATCCTAATAGGAAGAAATGTCAAATTTAATTGACTTGACTGTAGTACGTGAATTACCACAAAAATTAAAAGCAAAAAGTCTTTTGTTTTTAAACAAGATGCAAGTGCACGTCTTTGAGTAAAATTGAGAAATTTTGACGAACATTCTCCCCCTCAACATTTGGTCGTAAAAATATGGAAATTTTTGAGAGACCAAAGTGTTGAACGAGATCGTGTGCTTGCATTTGTGAAC